>JANAVB010037270.1:0-29087 GCA_029216955.1 Iris pallida | reverse complement strand
CGAAGTCAATTTTCTCGCTGGACAAGAAGGATAAAGTGAGACTTTGTCGGTGGATCCAGGGCCTAAAATTTCCAGACGGATATGTGTCAAATCTGAGAAGATGTGTCGATCCGAAGGAAAACAAATTGACGGGTATGAAGAGCCACGACTGTCACGTATTCATGGAGAGGTTAATTCCGATTGCATTTCGGGAATTCTTACCGCAGGCAGTTTGGGATCTATTGACGGAGCTTAGCATATTCTTCAGGGATCTTTGTTCTAAGAAATTGCTCGTTGATCATCTAGAAAAGCAAGAGAAGGACATTGCGGTAATACTATGCAAGCTAGAGAGGGTGTTTCCTCCTGGATTCTTCGACTCTATGGAGCATTTGCCGATTCATCTATCCTATGAGGCACGTGTTGGTGGACCCGTCGAATATCGATGGATGTACCCGTTCGAGCGACATTTGAATCACCTAAAAAGAAAGGTGAAAAATAAGGCACGGGTCGAGGGTTCTATTTGTGAAGCCTATGTTCTCGAGGAGATTACAAACTTTTGTTCGATGTATTTCGAGCCTCATGTTGCAACTAATAGAACGAGAGCTTCCAGAAACAACGACGGAGATCATAAAAGTAATGATACAATACTGAAGGTATTCAATGCTCCAGAAAAGCCATCGGGTAAAATGAAGAAGAGATATCTGAACGATGATGAGCTAAGGGCTGCTCAGGTGTATGTATTACTCAACTACAACGAGGAGGAAGTAGAGAAACTGGAGGGGTAAGTAAATAATACGTCTATATTATTTTAATAGTGTTAAGAATAATACTATTACATTAATTGCACGATGCTGTTTTCAGCATATTTAATGATGATGTGAGGTCAGGTAGGCCACACATAACAGAAGAAGAACTAGAACAAGAAATAAGGCGTTATTTTCCATCATGGTTGAGTGCATATGTAAGACTTGAGAACTCTGTAATTACCTTTCTGTATATGCACTTGATTTAGAATGAGCTTAATTGCTTCTTTCGTGGTATTTAGGTCGATCTTCCATACGCAAGACTTGAGAATGAGTCTATTAGAACGCTAGCCAAGGGACCAATTTATGCTACAAAAATATGACCAAGCTACTGTGTTAATGGGTTTAGGTTCAAGTCAACAACTTGCCCGATCAGAGATAACTTTGTGGATCTCGACTCCACCAAAAACAGCTGTTTGTGTATCAGATCTTCGAACTACAAAGATGTTGATGCGGGCAACGATTTCTATGGCGTGCTACGGGAGATCGTGGAGCTGACATATAGTTATGGAATAGAGCCTGCTAAGATTGTGTTATTCAGGTGTGATTGGTTCGATCCGATTGAAGGTCAGGGTTGGAAAGTAGACAAGCACGGTCTTGTTGATATAAACTATCGGCGTCGATATCAAGCCTATGAACCATTTGTCCTATCAAGTCAGGCTCAGCTCGTGTACTTCACAAGTTATCCTAAACGGGAAACAACAAGGTCGGACTGGTGGGCAGTATGCAAGACCAAAGCTAGAAATACCTTTGAGGTTGACGATATAGCTTATCAACAGGATGAACTACCTCTTGTAACAAATATTATAGAAGTGGACACGACGGAAGTTCCTCATTACACATCTAATTGTGTAGAAGAAGTAGAATTATCTGAAGAGGAAGATGCAGATGAAAGTGAAGATGTAGAGGAGGAAGAAGAAGAAGAAGAAGAAGATGAGCTAAACGAACTAGATAAATTTTCAGAAGAGGATTAAAATCTGTGATGTCTATCATATAAATATGTATTTTTGTAATAATAAATATGTGACACTTTAGTGACACTTTTATCTGTGACCATGATATTTTTCAAAAATCTGTGATGTCTATCATATAAATATGTATTTTTGTTTTATTGTCATATGTTATTATCAGGTATGACTAGACCAGGAGGACGACGCGGAGGATTATATATTAGCCAGTCCCGTCAGCCTCGGGCTGGGGATGGAGACGGCAGTTCCGTACCCTCATCATCATCTCCGAGTACGCCATTGTACCGTTCTGTTCCCGGTCCATTACCGGGACAGGGCAGTTCCAGCAGGTTGCCGACTCCTCCCTCGTCGTCCAGCCTTCCTGATCCCTCGTCCAGCATCCCCGATCCCCCGTCCAATATTCCTCCTGTCGACGGCTCTATGGGGGGAGCCGACGCCGAGCATATGGAGGCCGGCGATCAGACTGAACCTGCCCATACAGGAGGTGAGAGCGACCCTCCATGCGCTCCCCCGGGCGAGACGCGTATGGAAATTTGGACGGACGGGCCTATGAAGTAAGTTAATTAATTAATTTATATTTCTCAAATGATTATATGTACATATATATTCATGAAATTTTTTTATTGTATAGATATCGGCCTTCTGTAGTACAGAGACAGCTGGGGCAATTTCTGAGACAGAACTATGGTGGGCCTTGGCTCAACTACTCAGATGCTTCCGCAGATAGGAAGGCCTTTTGGTTCGTCCACTTCAAGGTAAAAAATTTGTTTATTTTTAAATTTTAATAATCATTTGTGTATATTATACAACTTTTGTATTTTACTTCTTGTAGAGGACCTATTTCTATCCACCACACCGGGCGGCGAGGATCGAGGGCCAATTTTCTACCGTTGCTGTTTTCCATAAATAAATTTCTTTATTTATTGTGTATCTGGGAAAATTACAACTGTGGGAATCTGATCTAGAAGACGATCACTTTATCCCTTGGACTATGCGAAGAAGAAAAGCTCTCAAAATTTTGACAGTAGATAACTATGTATCTGTACAATGAATGAGAAAAAGAACTCTATTTATAGAGTCAAAAATAATAACTGAAAAGATAACTGTCTTCACAGCCTGTACTTAGTTGAAAATCACGCAGGATTTAACATACGCAAGGTTGTGAGCAGTTACTGGACGTGGCCTGTAACTGTTGGACACATGGCGATCATGCATGAGTCGTGTGCAATTTATAGGACACGCAGGCTAGAGATCAGTTGCATGGCTGCCACGTACTCCAATTTGATGAAATCTATGCAGACTTGTTGAAGACAAAATCCACGCAGACTCGGGGCAGAAAGCTTCAAAATCCACGCAAACTTGGGGCAAGAAGCTTCAGGATCCACGCAGACTCGAGGCAAAACGCTTCAAAATCCACGCAAGCTTGAGGAAGAAAACTTCAGAATCTACGCAAACTTGAGATGAAGATCTCACAATACACGCAGACTTGAGGAAGAAAACTTCAGAATCCACGTAAACTTGAGATGAAGATCTCACAATACACGCAGACTTGAGATAAGACTGCCAGCTGTCTTGATTCGGCGTGCCTCGACTGACACAAAATCTCTGATAGTGATTGCTTTTGTCAGTCGCATTAAATGACAAGAAACTCTTTTGGTACGCCAACTTGACGAAGGCTGAGTTTTGCTGAAGAAGATTTCGAAAGTCACGCAATAGTCGGCTGTGATCTCTCGAGTTCTGTGAATACGTGGCATGCGAGGAGACATTCTTCGACTGTCGTGCTGTCAGTCATGATGAAATTTTGACGAATGATGAGCTGTCTCTTCAGCGTGATTTGTAAATATTTGTCCTGATCAACTGAGCGTGACTTTTGACTCTGTCCTGATCAACTCAACGTGACTGTTGGACTTGTTCTGATCAACTCAGCGTGACTGTCATTTTTGAGGCCTACAAAACCCCCTTCAAAGTTTTCAAAAAATGATAAATTATTTCGAAATACTTTGAAAACGAGATGATAAAATGAATTCAGTCACGCTGAGATGACTTCAAATTTTTCGGAAGTCGAAAAGACTTCGAAGTTCTTTGAAAACATCCAAATAAACTTATTAAATGTCATAATGACTCTTCGTTCTCCGAGACTGATTGCATCCAATTTATGGTGGAATATGAATCGCCGGCGAGCTCTGTTATATAAACAGGGAGAAGATTCATTTTTAATCTTCATCTTACGTCAACATGACACCAAAGGAAGAAGCTGAAGAAGAAGCACGCAAATTGGGTTTTTGTTCCCATGGTGATCCCACTTTTGAGGGTAAGGAACCGGAGCCCCTAGTCTTCGAGTTCAAAGACGATCCCATGCATTTAGCCAAGAATTTCCTGAGCTATTTTGGTCTGGATGGCTCGTCTTCTTCTGACGGACGCAGCCTTGCAGAGCAGCGTGAAATATTGAAGGCTCTGTTACACCGTATGGGGGTTAAGAGCGTAGAAGAACTGGGCACTAAGCTCAGCCGCTCTGCTAAATAGAGCGTGTCTTTTATACTTTTGTCTTCTTTTGAAAATGTTACACTTCTTCTTTTGTCTTTTGTAAGGCCATCAGTGCCTGTCTTGAAGAATATAGTACAACTTTTGTGTTTGAATAGCGTGCATTAATGAAGAATATTAATTAGCAATCTTTGACTGTTTCCAATGTTGTGCTGTCTTCCAAAGCACACGTGTCATTCATTCCATGGTTTACGAGCGCTATTTACGCGGATCTTTTCCAAGAATAAGCTTGTACTTTGTCCTTTAAATAAATAGAAGAGTTTCACAGATACTCATCTCCCATTCTTCTTCTTCTTCTCTGATAATGAAATTTTTGTGAGATTTCATTCTCAAACAGGAAAGCAACGATTTCTGTGCACTGTATCAAACATGGGTTTGCCAATTCTTAACACCAAACTTGAAGGTAAGTCCAATGTAGTACGCGTACTATGGATTTTTGTCTCTGACTGAACAGGATATGCCTGACTAGCCAGTGCGTGCCAAATGACATTTTTGTTGATTAATTCTCTTTTTTCTTGCTGTTCTCTGCAGAAGCTCGGCTGAAAACTTTCTTTAGAACTGGCATTGGCGATTTAGATGCTGTAGGGAGCGTTCTTCTGACACCAACATCAGGGAGCTCATGCGCTTTTGACGCGCAAATCAGACAACTCAGAACTCTTCGTGGGATAAAAGGGTCTTCCTCAGATGGTAGGAAGAGCCTTTATACACGAGAGTTGGATGGTGGAGTCAGCTCTACCCCGAGAAATCGGGTAGTAGAGTTCCTTTCAAGACAGAACTAGGAATTGTATCCCAATGTAGAATATATTCCTATCTTCCTTGAGAGGTTACCCCAAATCCACCAATTGTATTGGCAGCACCACGACTTCGGGCTGCCATACTCTGTGGTTCTCCTCTCGTCTGAAAGAGAAGACCAGAGTTTGATTCCTGCTGATCTGGTCGTAACTGGGACCCAGACAATTAGGAATTGCCACCAACAACGAACCTGACGGAGAAGGTCCGACGGAGAAGATCCAAAGAAGAAGATAGATCTCTTTTAGGTTATTGTTATGGTGTAGAATGAAAATCCAAGATTGTAATAGATTTCTATTATGATTTGTAAGAAAGTCTAAGAAAATGTAATAGACTTTTTATGGTGAAATGAGAATGGAAATGATAATTCTTCTATGCTCAATAATTTGTATTTGTGGATGAATTGTGGACATGATAGATAATAAAATCTTCTTTTCTGTTTTAGAGTATATGATATTATCAGAGGTATTATAGACGTGATAATATGTATGAACTCAAAAGAAAATAGATTGATTTCTATGCAGAAGTCAAAAATGACAAATGACAAATGAGTAGATAGATTCGGAATTGATTCAGAGGTTATGAAAACATGATAAATAACGAATCCCCACATAAATTGATAGAAGATCATGAACGGACGAACGTAATAAATGAACGGATGAACCGTCAAGTATTAATGAATGTGTGAATCGTCGGATGAATGTGAGAAATGAACGGATGAACCGTCAAGCATTAATGAATATGTGAATCGTCGGATCGTCGGATGAATGTGACGCTTTACTATTTGAGGAACTTCTGCCTATAAATATAGCAGAAATCTGACAAGAACGAACACTTCTACTTTCAAACATAAAAAATGTCGTCTGAAGAAGCATCCAAGAAAGTTGGAATTGCCATGAAGATTCAGAAAGGCACTGGAGAACGTCCTGCTGATCCAATTCAATTGAAGAAGGCGGTAGCAGGCGAAGGTTCGTCTGTACCCAAGCCACCAAGGGATATTCTGGACTTCCTGCTCGAACCAAGAAAGACTGAAGAAGAAGAAGCCATGAGAATGGCCGCTTGTAAGTTTCTCGTGGGTTCCAGCAAAGAGGTTCTCAGTTCTTTTGCTGATCGCGTCTTCGAGAAGGACGGCAGTGGCCCACGTCCAAATGTAGAAAACGATGATAGTGATCTTCCTTAATATCATGTATCATCATTCATGATTAAAATAAAATAAAAATTTTATTTCTAAACATAAAATTGTCTGATGATTACAAGCATTTACATTTATACATAGTACTTCTTAAGGAATTTGCCATTAATAGGCATCAAAACTTTTTGACCATCCAATTCTGAGAGTTGATAAGCTCCATTTGAGAAAACTTTGCTCACAATATAGGGTCCTTCCCACTTTGTGTCAAATTTGCCCTTGCTCATATGAGTCATAGTCATAGGACGTCTGACTGTTAGAACAAGTTCTCCCTTTTGATACGATCGAACTCTGACTTTCTTATTAAAAGCTCTTGAGATTCTAGCTTGATAGAATTTAATATTCTGTTGAGCAGATAATCGCTTTTCATCCAGAGCTTCTAATTCTTGAAGTCGAAGACGATCATTATTTTCTGCAGTGAGTTCATTAGCGATTGCTATCCTTAAAGAAGGAATTTGAATCTCTAATGGAAGAACAGCTTCGCAACCATACACCAGAGAGAAGGGTGTACATTTAGTAGCATTACGAACTGTAGTGCGACAAGCCCACAAACATTCACCGAGCTTCTCACTCCAATTACGTTTGTTAGTAGAGACAAACTTCTTTAGGAGTTTGATGATGGTCTTGTTGAAAGCTTCTGCTAATCCGTTAGCTGCCGGATTATATGCGGTAGAAGCCACATTGTTGATCCGATGATCGTCACAGAATCGATTAAACTTCTGACTAACGAACTGTGGTCCGTTATCATGAATAATGCGTCGAGGAACACCAAATCTGTAGATGACGTGGTGCTTAATAAAGCTGATGACATTGGACGTCTTAACTTCAGACAAAGGAATGGCTTCGGCCCATTTGGAGAAGTAATCGGTTATTGCGAGAATAAACCGATGACCCTTGGATGACGGCGGATTGATCGGGCCGATAATGTCCATGCCCCAAGCTTCGAAGGGCCATGATGCTGTCGTCGGATATAGAAATTCCGAAGGTTGATAAATAAAATCCGCATGGATTTGACAAGCTTTACACTTCTTTGCATATTTGATGGCATCTGATACCATAGTGGGCCAATAATAACCCATACGTCGAATACGGTCTTGAAGTTTTGGTCCAGGCTGATGTGCTCCACAAATTCCATCATGTGCTTCACAAATAATTTGTTGAGCCTCATCACCGGCAACACATCGAAGAAGTAAACCATCATAAGCTCGACGATATAAGGTCTTTGTTGTATGATTATAATAGAATCAGAGTGATCGTCGTCTGATAGATGCTGCCTCACTCGGATCATCCGGAAGAATATCATACAATACGAAATCTAAGAAAGGAAGTCTCCAATCCGTATCCGTATTTTGATTCTCGGCTGAGTTACTGAAGATGAATTCTATGCTGGAATCAGATAAAGATGATAAAGATTTACGACTAAATCCAAATCCTCTTGTTGTGTTGACGTCATGAGATGTTGATTCTTCAATGTCAATTGGAAGCCCTAGAGTTAGGTTATTTTCCAGATGAAATAATTCTCGATTGCGAACAATAATCATTTGTTGCCGTCTAATCGGAATAACTAACACCGCCGCAAGATTAGCTAGAGCATCAGCTTCCGTATTACATGCTCGCCTAATATGTTCAATGAAGAATTCTTCAAACGAAGAAGCTATAGATATAGCTGATCTATGATAAGGAACCAGATCTTGATGGCGAACTTCATAAGTCCCCCTTATCTGATTGACAATGAGTTTAGAGTCTCTGTACGCCTCCAAATGTTGAATATTCAGATGTTTAGCGAGTTGAAGACCAATAAGCAATGCATTGTATTCAGCTACGTTGTTTGAACACGGCTGGTCGAGAGAATAAGCTCTTTGGATAGCAAGACCTTCTGGCGATACAAGAACAATTCCAACTCCAGCGACAATATCACCATTAGGACCTATCCTTGAAGCTCCATCAAAGAATAGACGTCAAGTAGGATCTTCTTCAGCAATTTGGTTTGAATCTAGGACTTCATCTGGAATTTCATCATAGAGTTTTGAATCTTCTGGAATTAAATGAGCAGCTAGAAAATCAGCTAAAGCTTGTCCTTTGACTGACTTCTGAGGAATATAATGCATGTCATACTGAGCAAGTAGGATTCTCCAGTTAGCTAATCGAGAATTTAAAATACTGGGTTTCTTCATCATGATCCGTATAGGATTGATCCTGGAGATGACATGAATAGTCTGGCCAATGATATAATGTCGTGTCTTTTGAACAGCGAATATCAAGGCTAGACATTCTTTTTCGACCGGTGAATATCGAGGTTCAGCTCCGGTCATAGTACGACTGAGATAGTAGATGGCTTGTTCATGACCATTTTGATTCTTTTGAGCGAGTAATGCACCCAATGAATGACTCATTGCTCGAGTATATAGGAGAAATAGAATTCCTGAAACGGGAGGTACCAATACTGGAGGGCTCATCAGATATTGTTTTATATCATCGAATGCTTTCTGACATTCATTATTCCAGACAAAAGAAACACCTTTCTTCATAAGTTTATTGAATGGTCTGCAGCGTCCTGATAAATTAGAGATGAATCTCCTGATATAAGCGATCCTTCCTTGAAATCCTCGTAGCTCTTTTAAGGTGCGTGGAGGACGCATCTCTTGGATGGCTTTGATCTTCTCGGGATCCACGTGTATACCTTTAGAGGTAATGACGAAGCCGAGAAATTTACCACTAGAGATGCCTAAGAAGGACTTAGTAGGGTTCATCTTTAATTGATGCTTACGCATTAGATCAAATATAGTCTTCAAATCTTGGATATGATCCTCCTTTTGTCGACTTTTGACTGCAATATCATCAACATAGCATTCGACTGTTTTTCGCAAATGTTCACGGAATATAGTGCTCATAGCTCGTTGATAAGTTGCTCCTGCATTCTTGAGACCGAATGGCATAACTGTATAACAGTATGTACCAATCGGCGTTCTGAAAGAAGTGTGCTTCTCGTCGTCTGGAAACATTTTAATCTGATTGTACCCAGAATACCCGTCCATGAATGACATCCGTTCAAATCCACAGGTATTATCAATCATGACATCAGTGATTGGTAGAGGAAATTCGTCTTTAGGGCATGCCGCATTGAGATCGCGAAAGTCTATGCATACTCTGATCTTGCCAGTTTTTTTAAGGACAGGAACTATGTTAGCCACCCAATCGGGATGTTGTTCCTCTCTAATAAACCCGGAGGTTATGAGTTTATTGACTTCAGCTTCAATTGCATCCATAATGTCTGGACGAAATCGTCGCTGTTGTTGTTTGACCGGTTTAGCATTCGACAAGATATTGAGCTTATGAGTTACAATTTGTGGATCAAGTCCTGGCATATCTTCATAACTCCAAGCGAAGACATCGATGTAGTCACGAATGAGTTTGATCATGTCTTGCTTATCAGTTTCTGAAAGACTTTCACTGATGAATATTGGTTTGGGAGATCCCTCTTCACCAACATCTATTTGAACAAGTTCGTCTTCAGTCGGAGGTTCTTTTTGCTCGAAACGGAACTCCCATTGATTATCTAATCTTTGGGCCCATTGTTCTGATTCAGGTGAGATTTCAAACTCTTCTTCATCTTCATCACTTTCTTCAGAATGGTCAATAGAAACCATATTGGAAGACAGAATGTTGCAGTAGAAATCGCTGATACTTGTATCGGAATCCCAAGAGGTAGTACTGGAAGAATCAGATCTCTTATCTTCGTCAGACTCGGGATCTTCATGGAAAATATTGATAAAAGGAGTAGGAGCAATATAGCCCAATCCGTATTTTGTCCTTCCATATTTCAGAGGAGGAATACGAACATGCATTTTTTTTTCCTTTTCCACTATTGAGGCCAGTTCTGAAGTCATAGCCCATATTTTTGATGATGTCTTTAGATTGCTGACTATAACGACGTAGTTGTAATCTTCCAGTATCATCGTTTTTGTCATTATTTTCTAAATCAGAAGGACTTTGGGGCCCTTTGTAAAAGAGTATTGGAATGTCTCCTGGCTTTCTGCTGGGAACTAGAAAGTATGAAGATTGTACAGGTTCTAGAAATACATCTGTATGAACAGTCTGTACAACTCCTATGGTTATTGTGCTCAAGTCATCTAACAAATGTAAATAACTATGAACATAATTACACACATCAGCGTACTGCAAAGATGGAGACTTTTCATTAAATGTAAAAGCAGCAATATTTATATTGGGAGAAGGCTGAGCCTTAGAGATTTTAGCCAAGTCAATGACTAAAGGGGAAGAAGAAGAATGAGAAGAAGCTTTGTTTCGATTAAGATCGATAACAAATGGCTCAGAAGAGGTGAGCTCCCATGAAGCTTGAGATGGAAGAGTAATCCGCCCTCCAACTAGAATTAGCAGAGTATCCTGTGAAGATACAGGAACTGTAGTACGCCCACTAACAGGAATGATCATTGTATCTTGAGCAGACGACTGAGGCAACGAAGAGATCCGTCCACTCACTGGAATGATGAAAGAACCTTCTCCAGAGGGTTTGGAAGATTGTTGCTGAGTAGCTCGACCTTTAACAGGGATTATTAAAGTCTCACTTTGTGAATCCTCTTTCTCCATAGTTTGTATGACCCTTGTATACTCTTCTTTGTACATTCGGGAATCATTGAAATAAGCTTCAACCCCATGGAAGGGATTTATATCAGCAACTTCTTTTTGTACTCTTCCATTGCTATCAATGTACTTAAAACACTGATGAAGAATAGAAGGCACCACATTATTTTCATGAAGAAAGGGCCTCCCAAGAAGAAGATTATAGGATCCCACGATCTCAATCACATAGAAAGTGACTTTGGATCTGAAATCGCCTATCTGAAGCTTCAGATGAATCTTTCCCAAAGGCTCGCTTCGGCTTTGATTGAATCCTAAGATAGTAGTAACCGTCTTAGAGAGCTTGTGAAGAGGGATTTTTAGTTCATCCAACAGACTCTTTGGCATTATGCTTATAGCAGACCCTGGGTCAATGAGGATACGATCTATCTTCATCGTATCGATATAACCAGTGTAGTAGAGAGGCCAATCATGTCGATTATCCTCCAATAACATGTCGTCTTGTGTAAAGGTGATATTTGGGATAATCTCCAATACACTGTTGTAATATAAGCAAGTGGCAGGTTCTGCATCTGGCTTCTTCAATTGTACAATACAAGAGTCTGCTTGAAGAAGTGCTTCACTTAACGTCTCCCGAGTTTCTTTAGAAAGACGTAGAAGTTCAAAGAGGGACATTCTAGCTGGAGTATTAGCAAGTTGAGCTAGAATGTCGAAGTTATAAGGCTTCTGAAGCCCAAGAGGAGGGGACTTCTTGATTGGTTTATCAAACCGAGCCTGTTGTTTGCCTTTCTCAAAAGCCGTAGGCTTGGAAGAAACAGGTTCAACTGGTGTAGTTGAAGGAACAGGTGCAGTAGATGATTCTTTTTCAGGAGGAACATTAGGAGCATCTTTATCAGCTTGAGGGATATCAGGAGTATCCTCAGGATTCTTGGAATAATCCTTTAGATAAGGTTTCCCCGTTCGAGTAGCACCAACAAGTGCTTCTTCTTTCTCTTTTGGCTCTGTATCAGAGGTAGACCCAAGAGACGTCATATGACATGACTTAATCTTTCCAGCCTTTTTGGACTTTCGAGAAGTAGTATTTTGAGAAAAAGAAGATTCAAAATCTGCCACTAGATCAGGATGAATCCACATGATTTCTCCAGTTTCCAAAGTGATTGGCACTAATCCTTCAAATTGTGGAGGAGGAATATTCACTATCTCAAGAGTTGCCTTGGGAATAGGAACGATCCCACTTTCAAGGAGTTGAGGAGGGAAATCTCCGAATTGCATAGAGACGACGTTGGAGGTGACGGTCTTCTCTTTCGGAGTAAGGGAGATAGCTCCAGATTTAATCATTTCTTGGATCTTTCCTTTCAGTACATAACATGTACGAATTGTGTGACCCAACATTCTGTGATATGGGCAGTATTTGGAATGATCTGTCTTACCAGCTTCATCAGGTTTCTTGATTTCAGGTAATTGTATCTTATTACCTTTCAGCAGACATTCAAAGATACCAAGGACATCGTCATCATCGAAAGAGTATTCTTCTTTGGGGCGAGGTGTTCTTGGTTGTTGAGTTGTAGAGGTAGGAGAAGTTTGAATAGTTGATGCATCTTTGCTCTGAAGATTAACTTCAAGAGTTTCTTTTTCTTTGCGAACATTGTTTTTATTGTTAGTACCTTGACGTGTTTCTTTGGGAGTCATCTGCACTCCTAAACCTTTGAAGGTTTCAGTACTAATTTCTGCAGCCTTGGCAATAACTATAAAAGAAGGCCAGTCTTGGAATTGGGTGGATCCTGTCCACATGCTGATGATTGGCAACAAGTTTGATTTGCATGTGTCGATGGTGACAGCATCAGGAGTTCCAAGAGGCATCTTCAGAGCTTCTCTTCGAAACCGTTCAATGTAATCCTCTGTAGTTTCATTATTTTCCTGCTTGATTCTAATAAGAGCAGACATAGTCATGTCATTGAGCCCTTCATAGAACCGTTCAAGAAACATCTGTTTGAAACCGGCAAATGAGGTAATGCTCCCATCTGGGAGACTTCTATACCATTCATAAGCCGTTCCCTTGAGACATCCAACAAACATCCGAGTAAGAAGGGCGTCGCTTGGTCGCAATTGATCAGTCATCACTTCAAAGTGATTAATAAACTGACTTGGAGAAGTGGTTCCATCATAGAATGAGATAGTAGGAGGCTTGTATTTAGGAGGATACGATACTTGCTTCCATTCTATCGGATAAGGTTGCTTGATGCCTAACCTTTGTAAACCATCTTTCTGTTTGAATGCTTCGAATTGAGTTTTGAGATTCCTCAATTCTTCATTAACAACTCTGGAGGATTGTGGAGTTGTAGCTTGTAGAGAATAGTTGGGAGGAGGAACAGCATTATAAGCACTACCCCCAGCTCCAGAGAGACTAGGGTTTGGTTGAGCTGGTCCAGGAGTATTGGATTGTACTGTTGGAGGAACTTGTACTGGACTCATATCAGCGTCAGTTGGTATGGCATCTGGTACAGTCTGTCGATTTTGCAACTGAGCTGTCATGAGTTCATACATTGATTTCATAGTATCAGCCATAGACTTTATTTGCTGTTCCAAAGAAGCAATTCTTTGATCTTGAGGAGTCGAGGAAGAGGAAGGTTCATTGTTCAATTTATTATTCCCATCCACCATATACGTCGTGACTGTACGAGGGATTATTGATGAACTGGTGGATGTTGTTTGTTCTGAATCACTGCTTCGTGCATCAAAGTCATTTATAGGAGAACTACCCCCAGTAGGAAGAGGTGGGAAGTTAGATTCTCCCAGAAATTCAGAATCATCTTCAGAGATCAAATTTCTTTGACTAGAAGCTAAGACTCTTGCTCTGGTGTTTCTATATACTCCATCTGGACTATCAGCTCTACCCCCAGTATCCCGAGAGGTCATGTTGACAGAAGCAAACAAAGGCTCATCTTCATCAGGCATAGGTTCACACTGAATCCGATTAAAGACAGATTGTCGTTTTGTTTGACATCTGTATTGCATTGTGACTCTTGGCTGGAAGTCACATTCATGATCAACATGGTCATAAGCCATTGATTGACATCTGCATTGAATTATGACTCTTGGATAGAAGTCACATTCAGCATGGTCCTTTGACACAGAATCACTTCTTCTCTTCTGTTGAAGATATTCTCGTAAATCTGTTTGTGAAGATTGAGGAGTATATTTCCTGTTCTTGGGTCTTGATGGCTCTTGATTATATAGAGAATGATTAATATGAGCCACATAGTTTCTTGCATACTCTGCATCTGGATCTTTTATCCTTGTTTCCAACTGGTATGGTTTCTTAACACCAGAAGTGTTAAGTTTTGTTCTTAGATCAGTTGGAGGTAACACATTGGTTTTGGAAACATGGAGTTTTCCTTCCATTGACCTAGATATTTACAGAGAAGGAAAAGTTGAACCACCCCCTTGATTAGGAGTTGGTAACAAACCCTCTTTTATGGACAGATTCTGTGCCCAATTCGGAGAAGTCATAGAAGAAGACACTAAGGAATGTTTCTTCTTAGACTCATTCAAGTTTTGAGACATAGAATGTCCAGAAGGAAGAGTAGTCAAAAGACCATCTTCTTTTCTTTGACTAACAAAATTGTCAGTCAAAGCTGTTCCTGAAGTAAAAACTACAGGAACAGAAGAAACAACTAAAGAGTTATTCCTTTTTGAAGGGACTTTGTGTGGAAGACCACCCCCAGTTCTAGTAGAACTTGGCAAAAAAGAAGAGATAGCTAAAGAGCTATTCTTTTTAGATGAAATACACGCTGAAACAGGCTTGGTTAAAGAACCAATGCTGTTAGCGTGACTTTTGACTTTGGAAGTACACGTTGGAACAGACTTGGCTAAGGAGCCAGCACTGTTAGCGTGATTGTTGATTTTAGAATTATACACTGGAACAGACTTGGCTAAGGAACCAGTGCTGTCAGCGTGACTTTTGGGTTTGAAATTGTACGCTGGAACAGATTTGGCTAATGAGCCAGTACAGTCAGCGTGACTTTTAATTTTGGAGACACACACTGGAACAGATTTGGCTAAAGAGCCAGTACTGTCAGCGTAATTTTTGGATGTGAGATTGCACACTGGAACAGATTTGGCTAAAGAGCCAGTACTGTCAGCGTGACCTTTGATTGCTGTCATCTTCGAGCGCACAAGAGTGTGCGTGCTTGCAGTAGAGTTCTTGCCAGTGTTAGGAGTAGACACTGTGGCAGAGACTTCACCATTGGCTGCCAACTGATTCTTAGGGACATAGACAGAGTGTCCCTTCGACTTGGCAGTGATGATGGAGGCTGTAGTGGGCTTACCACTCTTAGCCCGCTGCATTTCTTCATAGGCGAGTTGATCAAATTGGATCGTCATCACCTTCTTCGTCGAGCCGATTGACGAAGTATCGTATTGAGTTGTTGCCATCTCAGAAGAGGAGACGAATTTTCCCAGCAGAGTCGCCAATTTGTTTTTCATAAATAAATTCCTTTATTTATTGTGTATCTGGGAAAATTATAACTATGGGAATCTGATCTAGAAGACGATCACTTTATCCCTTGGACTATACGAAGAAGAAAAGCTCTCAAAATTTTGACAGTAGATAACTATGTATCTGTACAATGAATGAGAAAAAGAACTCTATTTATAGAGTCAAAAATAATAACTGAAAAGATAACTGTCTACACAGCCTGTACTTAGTTGAAAATCACGCAGGATTTAACATACGCAAGGTTGTGAGCAGTTACTGGACGTGGCCTGTAACTGTTGGACACATGGCGATCATGCATGAGTCGTGTGCAAGTTACAGGACACGCAGGCGAGAGATCAGTGGCATGGCTGCCACGTACTCCAATTTGATGAAATCTACGCAGACTTGTTGAAGACAAAATCCACGCAGACTCGGGGCAGAAAGCTTCAAAATTCACGCAAACTTGGGACAAGAAGCTTCAGGATCCACGCAGACTCGAGGCAAAACGCTTCAAAATCCACGCAAGCTTGAGGAAGAAAACTTCAGAATCCACGCAAACTTGAGATGAAGATCTCACAATACATGCAGACTTGAGGAAGAAAACTTCAGAATCTACGCAAACTTGAGATGAAGATCTCACAATACACGCAGACTTGAGATAAGACTGCCAGCTGTCTTGATTCGGCGTGCCTCGACTGACACAAAATCTCTGACAGTGATTGCTTTTGTCAGTCGCATTAAATGACAAGAAGCTCTTTTGGTACGCCAACTTGACGAAGGCTGAGTTTTGCTAAAGAAGATTTCGAAAGTCACGCAATAGTCGGTTGTGATCTCTCGAGTTCTGTGAATACGTGGCATGCGAGGAGACATTCTTCGACTGTCGTGCTGTCAGTCATGATGAAATTTTGACAAATGATGAGCTGTCTCTTCAGCGTGATTTGTAAATATTTGTCCTGATCAACTAAGCGTGATTTTTGACTCTGTCCTGATCAACTCAACGTGACTGTTGGACTTGTTCTGATCAACTCAGCGTGACTGTCATTTTTGAGGCCTACAGTCGCAGCCAAGCTCATCCGTGATGCGATCGACGACCAGAAGCGTCGTAATCGCTCCGGACAGCCGATCCAGGGTTGGATTACGCCAGAGCAGTGGACTGCGATGAAGGCTATATTCAGCGAGCGCAGGTACCAGGAGCGGTCTGAGAAGGCCAAGGTGGCGCGGTCGAGTGCCGGTAAGTAGTGTGGTGGCTCCATTCCGATGACGGAGCATTTTCGTCGTCTGGTACGTTTTCTATGACGGACATTAATTTATATATAGTTCGATATAGAATGTTTAATACTAATAATAGATAATATATTTTAACAGGTAATAATGGGTGAGGACCCGAACATGGTGACCGTCTTCCTGGTCACACATCGGAGGACTGGGGAATTCATTGACGAGAGGGCGACGCAGGCATATGTACGTTCTATTCTTTATATTAATTTACTATAACTTAGAAACATGAAAATAGATATCAATATAGACTTTAGCAAACACTTACACGTTAGCAAACATGTTTTAGGCCGAGTTTGTTCGGCTACAGCAGGAGGCGGCTGCTGCTGCTAGTGCGCCAGCAGAGGGAGGGGCTGGTAGTTCCTCCCAGCCGCCTACAGCTCCATCGCAGGACGAGCTCTGGATGACCGCCATTGGCGGTCTTCAGAAGGGTACATACTACGGTACAGGATCCTACGGCGCGTATTTGGCTACGGAGTCATCCCGGGCCCCCTCTGTCAGTGCGCAGTCTCCGGCTTCACAGGCGTCATCACGAGTTGGGGATATCCTTCGTCAGATCGAGGAGCTGCGTCGCGAGTTGCAGCAGCAGATTTCTGATGCGGTCGAGCGACGATCCGACCCTCCGATCGTCACCGGACGATTTGATACGGTCGAGCGCAGTATACATGAGCTGATGACTCTGTATCAGGCTACAACTGCCAGCTTGCAGACGCTCACTGAGTCTACGCAGCGCACAGAACGTAGACAGGTCGAGCTGGAGGGATCGCAGAGGAGTATGTCTGCCTCACTCACTCAGGTTTCGGTTTCGCTTGAGGCGAGTACTGAGAGGGTGGTGAGATCCCTTGCTGCGCATGGTGAGCGACTGCGAGAGCTGGAGCAGATACGTCCTCCCGGTACATCGACGACGTCGACTCCAGACACTGCACTGCCTCCGACGCCGACTCCAGACATTGTACTGCCTCCTACTGCCCCTACGGTACAGCTCACCCAGGAGCAGTATGACTACATTCTATCCCAGTTACGCGGCAGGGGTCCGCAGTAATTTTATTAGTTTTTTTATGACTTGTATGTATTGGCCCTATGGGCAAATTGTTTATTCATACAACTGTTGTTTATACACTTGGTGGGAGACTTTTTATCATCTTCCATTTTTATTTGACTCTACTGGATGTTTGTGAGAATTTGAATCTGTGATATTTACTTTGCACTGCCTCATGTTTTTATTGTGATATTTACTTTGTGATATCTGCGACGGGGATGACAAATATACCTACGCTGGGTTATAAGCGATGATCTGATATACAAAGGAGGTGCTGCCAAAATTTTAAAAAAATATATTGTGTATTTTTGTTATGATGTGTGTCTGTATTTACAGTGAATGTGAAATGCAGTATTCGGAACCATCAACAGTTTCGATTACTGTTGTATGTGTTATCTTGGATAGAAATAGCAACAGTTCAGGGTGCACTTCTGAGAGGTTCATTTTCACATCCTTCACTTTCTCGGGACGTCGTAAAGGTTCCCGAGAAGGTGAAGGACGTGAAGAGGAAGCTCTGAGAAGTGCACCCTGAACTGTTGCTCTTTCTATCCAAGATAAAATATAGAACAGTAAGCGAAACTGTCGATGGTTCGAATACTGCACTTCACACACACTGTAAACACAGACACACAGCATAACAAAAATACGAATTATATTTTTTTAAATTTTTTTTATAATATCTGCGACGTATAGCGACGTTCTGCGACGTCCTGCGACGGAATGTAGAAGTCGCTATACGTCGCTAAATAGTGACGTCACGTCACTAGACGTCGCTACGTTACGTCGCTAATCTGTCGGTAGCCGTCGCTAAGTTGCCCACGTGGCTGCCATGCCATGTCATCATATATAAATTATACAGCGTCACAAGTGGTCGCTTTACGTCGCAACGTTGGCGACGTAGTGATACGTCGCTATCTGTCGCTCAGTTTAGCGATGTCTAGCGACAATGAACGCCGCGTCGCCAATAGCGACGTTCGGCGACTAAATTGCCATTTACGACTTGCATATAAGCGACGTCCATTTTTCGTCGCTAAATACGTCGCAAATAGGTTTTAGCGACATATTTTCCATTTTTAGCGACGTCTCCTGACGTCGCTAAAATGGGTTATTTTAGTAGTGTTTGGATAATGGAATGTCAGAGTTCATTCGAGAAGTTGAAGCAAGGATTAATGACGACACCCATTCTCACGCTTCCAGATGAGACTGAAGGATTTGCAGTTTATTATGATGCTTCAGGAAGAGGATTAGGATATGTCCTAATGCAACATTGCAAGGTAGTACCTTATGCGTCACATCAGCTTTGTGATCATAAGAAGAATTACCCGACACATGACTTGGAGTTAGCAGCGGTGGTTTTCGCACTCAAGCTTTGGAGGCATTACTTGTATGGAGATCGAGTAGAAATTTTTACCGACCACAAGAGTCTCAAGTATGTGTTTACCCAGAAGGATCTCAATATGCGTTAAAGAAGATGGCTAAAGTTACTAGTGGATTATGACATCAACCTGCAGTACTATCATCCAGAGAAGGACAAGGTAGTTGCAGATGCGTTGAGTAGAAGAGCAGGAGCTTATTTTCTAATGGTACAACCCGAGTTATTAGTGGATCTTCAGAAGATGGGAATAGAGATAGTTCTCTCTACTAACGTGGCATTGATGGCCAGTATGCAAGTTCAGTCCAACATAGTTGAGAGAATCAAGATAGCTCAATCAACGAATTCCAAGCTTCAGCGGTTTAGGAAAGAATGTGAAGCGGGGAGAATAGCAGAGTTCTGCATTCACGAAGATGACACACTCCGACATGGAAGGCATCTTTGTGTACCCCGTGGTGACATCAGGCAAGAGATCATAGCGGAGGCTCATAGTTCACAGTACTCAATCCATTCCGGTAGCACGAAGATGTATTGTGATATTTGTCAGCATTTCTGGTGGAATGGCATGAAGAGAGAGAGATGGCTCGACTTGTCTCTCGTTGTTTAGTTTGCCAGCAAGTCAAGGCTGAACGTCAGAGACCAGCTAGACTTCTTCAACCTTTACCGACCCGGGAATGTAAATAGGAACATATTACCATAGATTTGTGATTGGATTACTTAAATTCCCAGCTGGGGGAGATACAATATGGGTTATAGTTGACCGGCTCACAAAAGTAGCTCACTTTCTTCCTTTCAGAATTGGTCAGTCGACGGATCAACTTGCAGAGATGTACCTCAGGCATATAATCAGATTACATGGAGTGTCAGTCAGTTTCGTATCTAATAGAGATTCGAGATTTATATTGCACTTTTGGCAGTCTTTAAGAGAGTTTGGAAACTCGTCTCAAATTTAGTTCAGCTTATCATCCACAAACAGATGGTCAGTCAGAACGCACGATTCATACTCTTGAGGATATGTTATGATCTTGTACACTTAACTTCGGTGGTTCGTGGAAATATTACCTACATTTGGTAGAGTTCTCCTACAATAACAGTTTCTACGTCAGTATCCAGTTAAGGCATTGTATGGCAGGAAGTGAATATCGCTTTAGCCTGGGACGATGTAGGCGAGAGACAGATGCTTGGTCCAAAAATGGTTACTTATACTATCGAGGTGGTCAGCTAAGTTAGAGATCATCTTCGAGCTGCACAAGATCATCAATGCCATTGGGCCGATTCTTATCGACGTCCTCTTGAGTTTTTTATCGACGATCACGTATTCTTTAGGATCTCGCCTACCTGTGGCATCATTCGATTCGGCGTACGGGGAAAGCTTAGTTCTAGGTATATAGGGTCGTTTCATATTCTCGAGCGAGTAGGTGATGTGTGCTATCGTCTCGCTCTTCCGTTGTCGTTACATGAAGTACATAACGTGTTCCATATATCCCAATTGCGATGGTATATCCCAGATCCGAGCCATATTCTTGATCATTCAGAATTGGTGGTTGGTACCAACCTTTCGTATGAGGAAATGCCCGTATCTATATTGGACCGAAGAGAGAAGGTACTCAAGAGCAAGACTATTAGTTTAGTCTGTGTCGCTTGGGTCATCACTCTTTGGAGGGGGGGTCAACCTGGGAACGTGAGGATGATATTCGATCACGATATCTACACATGTTTGACTCGTAAGGTATAATATCTTTCTTATGCCTTATGCCCTGAATTTCTTGCTTGTATGAATGATTGCTTGATTGACTGCTAGTCATAGATTGCCTGTAGTTATTATAGCTTGCTCTGACACCTCTAGCAACTTGATTAAATTCGAGGATGGAATTATTTTAAGGTGGGTAGAGTTGTCACTTCCTTTTTCATTATACGTATTTTTGGTGTACATGTATGGATTTCTGACATTTGTCAGGTGACCCATATTTAGACTTGTCTTGCTTAGTCTTGGCTTGGTTTAGTTTTGGTTTATTCTTGGCTAGTCTTGGTTTGGTTCACCTTGGTTCTACATGACATGTTGGCTTGGCTTGGTTTGGTTTGGGTTGGTTTAATATGACTTGGCTTGGTATATATACCAACTTCTTCTCTCTCCTCTCATTTAATCTCATTTACTCCTCTCTTTCTCCATTACTCCTCCCACCAACCAACCTAAGGCAAGTATACCTTGCTCAATGAAGAAACTATGACTTTTATTCCTTTGATTTCTCTTACATATTTTTGGTCTATATTGTGCTTCATTACATCCTCTACATATTTAGTACTTGGTATTTTCGAATTTGAAGGGTATTTTGGTGTAGATCTAGAGTTTTAAAACTAGGGTTTTATGGATTTTTATGAAAATGATCTTTTAAAACTTGTTATTTTCGAAAACTACTGGTTCCATGTTGTAGAGAATTTGATTTCATGCAGTTTTGGCTTTTATTTCGTTTGATTTCAAGTTTGGATGAGGAAGTTATGGTTATGGCAAGTTTTTGGAACTTCTATGGCTGAACTTGCTATTTTGGGACGACGACCCCTTTTATGCGCCCGGGAGGCCATGCACCGAGAGGTCATGTACCATGAAGTCCTGGCAACGCATCCTTTGACTCCGAGCATGTCATGCGCGTAGGTTCCATATGCGCATATACTGAAGACGCAACGTGAATCTTGCCCATGCACGGATTTGTCCATGCACAAATTTTGCCCATGCACGGATTTGCCCATGCACAGTTTTTGCCCATGCGCGGATTTGTCCATGTGCGGATTTGCCCATGCACAGAATTGCCCATGCACGGATTTGCCCAGAATTGCCCATGCACGAATTTGTCCAGATTTGCCCATACACGGATTTGCCAAGATTTGTCCATGCACGGAATTGCCCAGATTTGCCCATGCGCGGATTGCTCATACACATGACTTTCTATGCGCATAATTTCTGATGTACATGACTTTCTATGCGCATCTCTGCCATACGAATCTCTATACAAATTTCTCATATTTTATAATGTGGATGTTCTTGATCTTTTTTTTTGATAGTGGCCCGTCGAGGCGTACACCTGACAAGTATTCTTGATATAACAAGTAAACCTGGCATGGCATGTATAACCTTGATTGCTGTTGCGACGACTATTCCTGTCTTGCTAGTGTAACTCTTGTTTTGACTCTGTGGTTGATTTTTTTGATTGTGACTGTACAAGTTACCTGTCTCGTCTTGCATCATGTATAGGACATGGATTATTGGTTGCCACGGTCAGGAATTCATAATGAATCTGACTAGGTTAAAACAACTAAATTGATCAAGTAGTTCACATAGAGAGATTTTTCAGTTATAGGCGATCCCGTTATCCCGGCCACACCTATGGACTTGTAGCCTGCCGTCGAGTATGGTACATGTTTAGCACACTGTCATGTGTTGCACTTCTTGTGTCATAAGTACTCAAGTACACCAGTAATCCTGATAACTCTCGTAAACCTGATAATTCTCGTAACTTTTGCCTGGATAGCATGGATAGTTTGCAGGGCTTGTGACTGCAAAAATATCTCAACTGTACCTTGTTAGTAACTAGGCCTGTATGAGGACCCTGATTTTTGGGAATTATTATTTATTTTACTTTATATGGTTTTATATTTATTAAATTATATTTTAGTATTAATTATGATATAGATGTATTTTTCGTAGTTTTAATTTTTGGAGCACAAGAAGCACAAATCTTTCGAAACAACCTTCGTGAGTTTTGAAGTAGACAAGTCCACCTTCAATTTGATATATCATGTCCCATCCAAAATTGTTCCCTAACATTCTTTTGACTTCGCGTAACTTTGGGTCAAATTAAGCCATTTGACCGTTTACCGTAATTATAGACCTAACTTCCAACGTGAGTTTAGAACTCGACATAGATCAAAACCATTCGACCTAATATATGGTTTTGACCCATTCTGAGTCTACGATGCACATGCCAAGGGTGTGGCACACAATCGAGTCTCTATGTGCTATTTATTTGTGAATGGCACAAGAGACTCATGGGTTGACTTTTCGAGTTCGATTTGATTAAAAAAATATAATTATACCCTAACCTAGCCAACCCACTTGGTAGAGCCATGTTAGGTTGTCATGACTTAGCAGAATTATTTGAATTTATTTTAGGCCAAATAGAGTTAGATGCAATTTTGTATATATATATATATATATAATTATATTTATAATAGCCTAATACTATATATATGGCCTTAATCATGGTTAAATTTTGAGATGCATACCGACTAGAAATTTCGACACAACTAGTGTAGATGTGTGCTTGGACTAGTGTTTTAGACATGCTAGGGAAGACCGAGCCAAAAGTGTGTCCCAACTAGAAGAACCAGTCTAAGTTGCGACTTAACCCCTATAGACGATTTAATTAGTTAGTAATTAGATTATTGACTTTTTGGAGACTCGATTGTGTCAAACTAGTCAAACTGGACCCTAACCAAACCCAAGCCCAAGTAGTCATGGAGTGTGTCCAAAGACGTCCACGTCGATATATTTTATGAGTGTATGTCGTATTTTATTTTTGATTTATTAAATATATTTTTCTAAGGAATTATTATATATAATATATAGATATCAATATTATTCGATGTTCAAGTAATATGTATAGGATAAATATTTTCTTAGATATCCTTGGATATTTTTGAGATTTTAGATTATACCTCTATTTGTATGTATACCTATTTTTGGTTTACCTATTTATTATCATTATTATTATTGTTATTATATTCATAAAAATATATCGTTTGGTATTTTGGGTTAATTGTGAAATAAATATTATTATATATGTTCATATTTTGATAAATAGGCCCTACACTAGGAATAGATAATATTAAGATTTTTCTTGGATTTATGGAGTATTATATCATGTATGAGATATATGTGTATTTATGGTTACGATATATATATATATATATATATATATATATATATATATATATATATATATATATATAGAAAACGAGAGAAATAAGGATATGTACATAAATAGAAAAAAAGAAAAAAAAAGAGAGGAGGTTACTGTTTGCGTGTAGAAACTAAGAGATCGAGGGAGAGAACGAGAGAAATCTTTTGAAAACCTAAACCCTAAGGCCTTGAACAGCACCCCCTGCTGCCAGCGCGCCACCCCGACACCTGCGCATCATTGGACGATGCCGGAGACGACCGGCCGTGCGCCAAAAACAGTCGGTCAGAGACACAGCAGGAGCAGCAGCACGAGCACAGTCGGCCCAACTTCGCAGGTATCGTTCTCTCTCTCCTCATCATCGATCCTCGAACCAATTCTTTTGTTGTAAAGACAACATATAGGAATTATAAACCCTTCAAATAGTTTTAATATAGATGCCCAAGGTTTTCCAGAAAATCCCTCTAAAGATTGTCGAAAAACTGCTTCGAAAACAGTTTAGAAACCTCCCACGAGTCCTATTTGGAAGGCAGAGTTAGGGCTAGATATTTAGAATTTCAATAATCTAATTGAAGACAGTTTTAGACAACATATACGAGATGGAAACCCTAATTTTATTTTTATTTTTCACTGATTGGATTATGATTAAATCAGTTTCAAAGTTTTAGGAAAAACTAGTTTTCGAACTTCAATTTTCAATAAAAAAATTCGGATACGGAGTCCGTCCCGACAATCCAGGCGATTTGGTCGTGAACCACTTGTATCGAAAGGTGCGTATGGACTTCGTGCACGTGTGGGCTTTGACGGAATTAGAATTGGTTGCGTGTGTGCGACAAATTTAATGCGTATCCGTCGAAATTTACCGTATCAGTCTTTTCCGAAATTTCCCAATTACTTTGTGCTCGTTCGTCATATTGAGAAAAAAAACTTGTGCCAATAAGACCGCATCATTTTTCTGGACCTGTATGGCAAGTTTGGTCCGATTCTGAGAAGGTCGACTGGAACGTTATTTTGGCGGGCCCGCGACCCGAATCAACGGGTGAATTTGTGCACGGCCCACCGAAATCCAACTTTGGACATACGGTTGGGTTCGTCTCGTCAAACCAGACCCGTAGACGTGTATTTTGATGACTTTAGAGACCATATGCTCTGGCATGCTTTTCGGTGCAAAGCGGATCCAACGACGCCGTTTTGACCCGAAATTATCGTTTTGCTCCTGTGTCCAGAATTGGACTTTGGGGTAGCCTATTCTAGCTCTTTTGCTTATTTCGGGAATGTTGGCAATGTCTGCTTTAGCATCCGGAGACGTTTGCGGGAGTTCAGGTTTGAAGTGTCTTTTAATTGACGAGTTGTTTGCAGGACTTTTTGCTACCACCAGACAAGTATACCTTGCCAGCTTGTACAGTATATCTTATATGCATGTTCATTACTTCTTTGTCGTTCTTTTTCTCATATTTATGATTGCTTTACTCCATGTCTAGTTTCACTTATCCTGTTTATAGTCTTACCTTTACATATTTCTAGTTCACTTACACGTCCTTATTTTCTGTTATAAGTTCCTTATTTGTTGTACTGCTTAGTTTCACATGTGTCCCTTGATCTAGTTGTCTAGTCCTACTCACTTGTTACCTTGATTTGACATGACTTGACTGGATATGACTTGACATGACTTGACTCGAGTAGGACTTGACTTGTGACATTCTATAGATTGTGAGCGCTTACCTTACTACGGTCTATAGGATTATTCGACTTTGATACTAAGAATGGCTACCGTCTCGATTGGGAGTGCTTTTTTTGACTACGATTGAGACACTATAGATTGGAAGTGCTTGTCTTGACTACAGTCTATAGCTTTGACTAGTTAGCCACGACTAGTATGGTATGCCAGTGTCTTAGGTTCCTTGTGTCTTAGATATTGGTGTCTTAGCCCATCGTGTCTCAGTTGATTTTCTCTCGATTATCTCTTATTCTCTGCATATATTGTACTGCTACATTTTGACTTGTATATTATGTATCTTGCTAGTCCCCTGAGGACCTGGTGATCTATCCAGGTATTAGATGAAGGTATGATACGTTGATGGAGGATGGTTGCTTCGCCAAAACTTCAGGTATCACTACAAAAAAAGTGAGCTTTTGGAACAACAATATTTGATACACTATTTTTAAGTGTCTTAAAAGATGAATCTTTGGGATGACTATTTATTTTGTAATAAAAAATTAATAATATTTGGGACAAATTTGTATATGGGTCCTAATAATATAACTTATTTTAGACTAAAAGTTGGTTCCGTCCAAATAAAATTGCTTATGTCCCAATAAACTCTGGAGGGAAAAGAAAAAGTTGGCTAGCCTAAAATTTTTGGTGTGTCCCATCATTTCTTTTATCTATTTTTTAATTAATGTTTGACCCAACAAATCTGAACCATTCATAACTTTAATCTGAATCGTTCATATGTTTAGGTTAATATGAGAAGGGGTCTGCCTATTCTCTCTCTCTATCTCTCTCTTTCTATGTTGGGAGGAGGAGGCGGAGCTCTCGGCATATTTGTGTTCGAAGGGGGAGATGGAGCTTTCTCTCCACCTCTTCGTCTTCCCTCTCCAAATATGCATTGGAAGGGGGGAGACATGCTTATCTCCTCATATGCGTTCGAAGTGGTATTATTCTAGACCAAATCTAATTTCGTTTATTTGAGAAATTAGGTATCTAGTTTTAGTTCTGCATACTCATTCTACTAATTTCTTGTTCGACATACTCTTCCTACTGACTTTTGTTATACTTTTAGTTCAAATTTAGGTATTTGAAAAACTTTCAAAGTTTCATAATTTTTGATTTTGTGTTTAACTGATTTTATTTTGGTCATATTTAATACTAATTTCGGAAATAATTATTCAAAGTTAGGGATCCATTTTCGTGTTATACTGAGATATGCGAAATCACTAATTTCGGCTTAATGTTGATTTTATCTTTAATATTATTCGATAAATTGTTGTTTGTTTGTTCTACTAATTTAGGTCAATATATTATTGTTTATGTTTAATATCAATTTAGGTGTAACTATTTGAAATTTTGGGCATGTTACTCAATTGTGATTGTTATCAACTCTTCTATAGGAAAATAATGATATATGAAGTCAGGCACAAAATTAACAAGATTTTGAATAGAGATCTTAAATTGCTCTGTTGGAAAATTTGAAAATAGTTTTGGGGCTATCAAAGAGAATTGAATTACTTTGAGAGAATTGAATTATAGTAGCAAAGTCAACTTATTGATGCAGCCAAGAGGAGATAAATAATCTATTTGGAGGATACTCAATGTGAAGTTGAAGGAAGCGTTAACAATGCTATAACATTTAACTTTCTTTTCCACTGTTCAGTCTGGAGGACTTCTAGACACTACACACATAAGTGCTCTCGAAATATAGTACAAGTTGAAGTTGTTTACTCACAGTGATTTGTCATGCGTTAATCATAAACTTTCCAGTTAACCACTTAAACCTAAATTCTCTATCACTTTAAAGCAATGCTCACTGGTTGTTTATACCTGTGGGTGTACTGATAGTGTGTTACTTCCTGATGGAAAGTATTGGTAATATGATTCATGCCTGGTGCAAGTAATGATGTTATGTAACTTGATGCTTCCTCATGAAGACATAATGCTTTCGTTATTGCATATGTGGCTGCTAATTTTGTCAGATTAATCTAGTTTTGTGTTATGGGTAAGCAATGTACATTTAAAGCGAAAAATTATCTAAACCTTGAAAGTGGAGTTTGCTACATTACAAGTGAATGGAAAGGGTATTCTCCTTCTACACATGACAAGTTGGTCTTCCCTTGATTCTATTGTCAATATTAAGTTGATATCACATAATTTTGTTGGCTGATGTATTTTGTATTTAAAGAATGGTAAGAAAGTACATGCTGACAAAGAGAAAAATGCCTTCATATTAAATACTTTTCTAATTTTTCAAGTAAGCTTGTATGGTCTTTCTTTTTTATTTTACTAATTAATTGGACATTCATCAGCTTCAACAACTATGGGTTCGATATTGTAAAGATGATGTTTACGAGGCGATAAATGAGGATACTGATGGTGGACCTCGATGCTTCCTGCAAGACCCACTATCCTCTACACGTTCATGCTTGGAGAATTCATCACAACCATTCCAACCATAGGTGGGTGTGGGTGTGTGTGTGTGTGTGTGTGTGTGTGTGTGTGTGTGTATATATATATTCTTTTGTCTACATTAGATTGTCAGGTTCGCATATAAACTTCTATGTTATATACTTCAGTTTTCAGATGAAATGATCACATTGGAAAAATACTCCACAAATTGGTGAGAAAAAAAACTATGATAAATTTCTTCCTAAGAAGCGCTATGTTGCACATGTTCACAAAAAAATACCAGCTACCTTGCACTGATACAGATGGATATATAGAAGGACAAAACATAGATATGTATATTTCAAATAAATACGAATAATAATATGTACAAATAGATACATGATTTAGATATTTGTAAATAATATAAATTGTATTGAAATAATTACAAATATGTGATAATATACATGTTCATGATACTAAACTAGCAGTTATTATAAGCAACTTATGGTTATGAGCATTCTTCTTCAACCAAAATACCTATATCAAGTGTCACGGTCCTTTTAATTCCGGAGTAGATTTTTGAAATGTTATACTATTATATATTTTTCTCCGGCTTCATATCACAAGTTAAATGCAATATTAGACTTAATTTTTTCACTTGTATCTAATATATGATGACCAATTTTTCGTTCAAATTTCTTGTTAATTAGATTTCAATATGGAGATTGTGGACTACAAGAATTTAGCTTCACCGCTTAGGATGTTGTGGGGCCAAGACAAGATATCATACAAGAACTTTCTTTCTTCCAAAGAGAAACTAGTACATACTCTTGTCACTTTTATCTTTAAAAGATTATTAGCCATGAAATGAAATTTATAGCATTACATTATTTTACTAAAATTTTGTAAGAGTTGCAATTTGATGTATTATAATATAGACAGAAGGGTGTTGCCTATTATTTTTGTTTGATTCCACCATGTAGCACCATATAGAATACAAAT
>JANAVB010037269.1:0-34012 GCA_029216955.1 Iris pallida | reverse complement strand
AAAATCCAACGCCAGGATTTTCGAGAACCTACCAATCACATCAGAAAGAAGCTCGAGGGCTGGCACAATGCCACTCTATCCCCTGGAGGTAAGATCATCCTCATCAACCACATCCTCAGCTCCATTCCCATCTACACCCTGGCAGCGTGCGCCCCCCCCCCCCCAAGAAAGTCATATCCTACATCGAGAGCATCTTCAGCAATTTTCTCTGGAGACACAACGGCGGCCACGAAAAGCACCATTGGGCCAGTTGGGACACCATGGCCCTTCCAACTGGAGAAGGGGTCTGGGTTTTTCCAAACATTTTCACATTGTTAACGCTTTCTCGATAAAATTATGGTAGACGCTGCGTACTAGTAAGAACTTATGGTCTAGGTTCATGAAGGCCATACTTCAAGCATATCCACCCATCCACGGCTATCGCTAATAGCAGATCATCCGCGGCCTGGTGCCGCACCCTCCACGGATGGACCCTAGCCGAACCGACGATTCGCATTATGGTGGGCATCAGGGAAGAATCACCATTCTTAGTGCTGGATAGGCGATTTCCTGATTACACCCACTACGGCGGCTCCCAGAAACAGCAACCATTAAGGACCTTTGGGACCCTCCTAATAACTCATGGAATTGGATTAAAGTCCAGTCTTGGGCTGGGACCGAAACGATAGATCACATTCGTCGTAGCTGTTTGAGAATCGGTCCGCATGTAGATAAGTTCGTATGGTCTCCCGACGGTGCAGGTGCCTTCTCGGTTAAGTCTGCCAGAAGTATTATCCTGGGCAACGCGGTCCCGTCCCCTACTATTGCCTCGTTTTGGTGTAGAAGTGCATCCCCAAGAAGTGGTCCTTCCTCATCTGGATAGCCCTACGCAACATCCTACCCACTGACGACAAGCTCAACGCTATCGGGTTCGCCTTGCCTCTGCGTGCACATGCTGCTATGATCGACAATCGGAAACAGCCAACCACATTCTCAGTCAGGGGACCTACCGGTCAAGGTCTAGAGAGCTCTTTCCTAGCATTGCAGATTACCTCATGGAGGCGACAACTTTTACCATGTCATGGACACCTGGGCGTCAGCGTCCCATGGCCACCAGATCGTAGCTGCGGCAGCCACGTGGGTTATCTGGAAAAATTGGAACAATGCTAGATACGAAGGCCATCAGTACAGTGCAGACCAACTAATTTGGGAGACCATTCGTCAATGCCACAAACGGAGACCCCTCTGTAGGTATGGACAGGAGGCTTTCTGGAACTCTCTCCTTCCTCGGCTTAGCCGTTTTGTTTCTGTTTTCCTCTTTTTGTCAGTGTACGTGTATAGGCTTCGGTATTTTGCGCCTTATGGTATACTTGTAATGGTTCGACCTTTTTCAGCTTTATCGAATAAAATGGATGATTCTCTAAAAAAAACATATATTAAATATATATATATATATATATATATATATATATAATATATATATATATATATATACACCACACACATATATATTTATCTAACATACACACCTAATATATAATATATATAATATATATATTATATATATATAATATATATATATATATATATATTTATACATACATACACACACCACATATATATAATATATATTTATATATATAAATACACATACACACTATATATATTTATATATATACATACACATATACACCCATGTATATGCATAACATGTATATAATATACATTATTAAATTCTAAATATATTTATGTGCCTTCTATATAAAAACACTAAATATTTCTAGCAACCAATAATATCTTATTAATATCTACTTATATATATTTGATGTATATGTATCTAATGTGTATAATTCCTATATATACAAATACTCACATATTATATATATATATATATATAATATATTATATATATATATATATAATATAAGCCATTAATTATACGCCCTTTAGGTAATTACAGTGAATATTAAAAATATTCTAAAGCAAAACCCGTGCTTGTACCAAATCCTATTCTGTCAAATAAATTCTATGTTAATTAAATAAATAAATAATAAATAAATAATATTGTATAGAATGAAATGTAATATTAAAAGTTTTGGAAGATAATAGTATATACCAGTAGACTTCTATATATATATCTAATACCACATTGCACAAAGGTAGCTAAGAGAATTATATATATATTTAATATCCCGTTAACAGAAAATACTTCATGTATTATAAAATAAGCTACTATTATATATACACATCTATATCTACATGGACACCGTTGGTCGCACTGCATGACTACATGGACTTCGGCTCAGTTCGGGTCCAGTTTGACTAGTTTAGTACAACCGGGTTTCCTAAAATTAATAATCTAATTAATAAATAATTAAAACGTTCTATAGGGTTAAGTCACAACTTGGCCTGATTTTTCTAGTTAGAATAATCCTATGGCTCGACTTTCCTCTACCATGGCTAAACACTAGTCAAAACACGCCATGCACTATCCGTGCCATGATTTCTAGTCACCTTGTACTCAAATTCTTAACCATGACTAAAATCATCTACCGTAATAATTAACTAATTAATTTTATAAAAATCTGAAAATCACCATTCAAGTAAAATAAATAATAATAAAATATTTTAAAATTTCCGGGAAGGGAGCTACAAATATTTTGATATTACTCTTGACTGTGCTGAGTATTACTACTATCATTTTATTCATATGACAAAACGGGGGAGTAATATGATACTAATAATGATACTTAAAATGCTATGTTGTATGTTGCTTACAAATATTTTATCACCAAAGTTTTTTGGAGAAATTTTTTCTTTTCCAGATAGATTCAGCTGATATGTTTTGTTACGGGGGAGTAATAAGACTTGACTGTACATTACGGTGGAGCAATTATATTGTAAAAATATTGATAGCCAAAGCTGCAACCGTACCTCCAGTACCACAACAAGTCTACTTCCAAATCGAGCTTAACATTCTTTAGTATCAATCATAGTTTTGTCAAATTATCAAATTTGGTGAGATTGTTGGCCCATTAAGCCATAGTCAAACCGATTTCGATAATTGACTTAAAACTTCGAATGTGATATGAAAAGAAACCAAAAATTATAGTTTACATCTCCTCTAATTTTTTTCACATTATTTTTGTATTTTTCTTTTATTGAGTCTAGATTATATTGTAAGTCGGGATCACTGGCATTTAGAAAAATCAATCCTAAAACCTATCCTTGATCCATTTCTCCTGACCCAAACTTGATTTATTTCCTGAACCAAACCAAACCCACATCCAAAAGCCAATACCAAATCAGGTTGACCAAAACCCTGATAACCGAACTCGGCCAGAGTTCTGCCTGAACTCGGACCGAACTCGGTTACTTGGATTTCATCTGGTCAGCAGCTTTACCTATTCTTTTGGATCACCAACGTTCAAAATTATGAACGTTAGGCTACCGAGTTCTGCCCGAACTCTGTCTAAGAAAAACCTATAAAAAGAGAAAAATTTTCATTTCTATTCACTCATTTCATTCTTCATCTCATCTATTCCTAAGCTTTCTATTCAAATTACAAAGCTTCAATCTTCAAATCTCCAAGATAACCCGATCCTTCTAGTGCCGGTGGTATCCGATTAGGAGTATTCGAGTTATACAAAGCTTGGCGTATAAAAGCTTTTCTCAAAAGGTGTTGTTGAAGTTTGATCGTGCGTTCGGATAAAAATACGACGGTGTTGAAGTTGGTGTGTTCTTCGGAGTAAAGCACGCGGTGTAATCTCTATTCAAATAGTGGATTATAGCGAGCAAGAGTTATCGTGAACTGGACTAGTCCTCTCAGAGGGAAACCAGTATAAACCTGTTGTGTCTGCGTATTGCTTTCTTGCCTCTACTATTTACTGCTTTACTCGCATTTTAAATTTGATTGATTATCTACTTCACCTACTTAGAATTTTTATTGGTAATAATTTTCTGCTGCACTCTATTCACCCCCTCTAGATGTGCCATCGATCCCACTGGTGGTGGTGGTTCTGAAAGGGTGGTCGGTGTTTGTCGAAGGCGTGGAGTAGATGGTGAGGATGAGTCTAGTAGTGAAGAGGGGGTTATTGCCGGAGATGGGCGTTTGGCTAGTAGATATACTTTTTATTTGGGAAAAATAAAGGAAACACGTCCTCCTTAAATAGGAGTTTTGACAAGCAAATTCATAGTTATATAAGAATTACAAATCCGATTCGGATAACCCCTCCCTTTATCAAAAAAACTTATAAATTAAAACTAATCTAATCATAATCCAGTTATATTAATACTTGATATTATCAAGTTAATTTAATTCAATAAATTTAAACCTATATCAAAATAAACGATCAACATAATATTTTAAAATAATCTTTAGTATTTATCAAAATAATTTAAGTCACGTATTTCAAATCTGAAATTAAATACTTGATTATCACAATGATTTAAAATAACATTCGAAATTATCAAATAACGTAAGTATATATTTTTTATAAATTAAAAACTTATTTTTTTTAAAAATGTTTTTATTGTTTTCAAAATGCTTATGATTTTCAATACCATTTTTGAAACCAATATTTTGAAAGTCCAAGAGCTGACAATCAAATACCTTTTAAAATCCATAACTAAATTCAAGAATAAATATTTTTATAAAATTAATTAGTATTTACAAACCACTACTTTTTGAAATTTAAAAGAAAATTATCATAATATCCTATACAAGGTTTTAAAGAGAATTTACTTTCTAAACAAAATATTCAAAATAAGATAATTAAAATAAAAATAATTTTTTAAAAATTCAGAAAGAGGAGTTACAGTGGGTAAGACTAGAATAACTTCGTCGGATATAAGCTGAGGATGAGTACGGGTAGACAGACTTGACCCTAGAGTGTCGTTTGGTTGCCTAAGTTTCGGATTGGTCGACGATGATATTTCAATTGTTTAAATTTGGAAATAGTTCATGAGATTGGGGTAGTGCCCCATCTCTTAGATTGGTCGGATCATAGATTGTCCCTGAGATAAGATAGAGCTCTACGATAAGAATTGGTTGCCTCTAAGATAAGAGATAAGTATGTCCCTCTTAGCTATACATCTCAGATGAGTTAGCTGAATGTCTGGTTTAGCTTAGAATATTGACCGTAGAGACTTGACCTAAGACTAAGTTGTCTGTTGGAGACCTTAGGATGTTCCTATTGATGATGGTAGGTATAGTCTGAATGTGTGAGATATGTCGTGAAGTAAACTTGGGAATGGAATGGAGATTAAAAATTTATATTACAACGTTGGACGGAATGACGAATCATATTGGTTTCGGAACTTGGTTGCCTTTATTTGGAATGTCAAATTTTGTTTGAATTGGTTGGTCGATCAAATTATGGAGCTGCGCTAATTGATGGTAGTTGCCTTGAGACAGTTGAAATAATTTCATCGGTGGATAATCAGATCAAAATTGAGGAAAAAAATGTAACACGGGATAGGATAGTGCATGTAATCGAGATTGACGAGAGCGAATATAATTTTAAAATGATCCTCAGAATTAATGCTACTGGAAATGAGAGTTGCACATGCGAGATGATAATATGTTGGCTTGATCAATGCAAAAAAAATTTGAGTACAGCTAGGGATTTTCTCGAGTCGAATGATGGTACAACTTGGAAGATGGATCACAATCGAAAAATTTACGAGTTGCAAATAAAGTATATGAATGCGAACGATAATAGGTACATAATTTGATCGATGAGAATCTTGGTATCGAAATGAAATGTGGCTATTGGTTTTTTCAGTTTTGGTGGTATGAATGACAATGGACTTGAAAGGGAGCTTTGGATTCATTGGAAAACTTGATATAACTAAGTTGGAATACTTTGGAAAATCTTGGATCTGTTGTGGGAAATTACTCGAGTTGGAATTGATAACATTCATTATGTTAATAGTTGGTTGGAAGATTGAATAAATGAGTTGAGACTATACGAGATGCTCAAGAGAGTTTGCTAGCATTCGGAATAAAGTTATACATGTAGCTCGTTCGTTTTCTCTATCATTGAACTTGGTTGAAATGCATATATTTCTGGAACGCCTAAATATGTGTATGATCCAAACTAAGTGGTTGTTGAATTCAAACGAAGCCACAGGAAAGGATTATCATGTGCTAAAAATTGTACGAGTGTCGGAGGAAATAACAAGGATGGTAAACGATTTTGAATCAAATTGGTTGTTGTGCGGGGATAGTACATCATTTGAAATCAATCGAGATAATGCGGAGAAATGTTAAATAGTACAAGTTGATCATGAAAAGTTTCATAAATTTAGTTAAAGTTATGGGGATGAGTTTTGTTTAAGTTTCGAGGACAAAACTTTTTCTGAGTGGTGCATTATGTAGTTCCCCGACCCGCACGGATTATGATTGCTTGTTGGTTCGATGAAGCCTTGTTGAACTTAGAAATATGCGGAAGGATCGCTTGGCAGGCTATGCGATCGTGGCAAAAATTGTCTTATAAATGTGAGTAGTGTTGAGTCCTTCGAAGATCCTTTAGCTTCACGCTTAATAAAAAGGACTAGTACGATATTACTTGTTGAGTTCCTAAATGCTATTTTGCATGGAACCCAGAAAGATAATGAAAGATAATTAATCACATGACCCCAAAATTGTTGCGAATTATTTCAATGGATTGTATGCTTGCGTGTTGTTGCAATGAGATACATGACATGCGAAGCAAAAGTCCCAAATACTTGGACGGTGAGTATATCGAGCCTCAGCTCGATGAATAGATGGTAACACAGATAATAAGACCCAAGAACTGGACAGTGAGTATACTTGAATTATGAACGAAACAACGTATGGTATCAAAGATGTGGGAAAATGCTTGAGTAATCATATTCTATTAACATGTGTTGTTGTAAAATGTTGATTATACTAAGACCCTGAATTGGGCAGATGGTAATGCGAGTTTCGGCTCAAGGCATATGTGGCAATACGAATGAGAACTGTGGTTGATTTCTTTAGATTCCATTATCATGCATTATATTTTTCTTTTTAGCTAAGCTGCATATACTTGCATGGTCATGGACAACTTATGTACAAGGTATAGTTCCTCGAATGGTACTCTAGGACCACGGATCTGATTCGTCCTAGAGGGAGTAAAGGATGGTGTCGGCGTACTAACATCGAAATTTTGGGACATTCAGTGGGGCTTGCTACCTTGCACTGAAAGGTGCGCTGAAATTCCATAGTGCTGAAGTAGTAACACAGTGCTGAAGTAGTAGCACGGTGATTCGAAAACCTTCATGGGCTCGCACCCCATCCGGGGTTAGCCATTTACCATTATAGTCCAAGATGGCCTGCCGCTAGTGACCTTCATGTAGACAAGTCACATTCTAATGATGTCTTATGCAGACAGAGTAAGTTATAAATCATATATAGGGAAGGATGTTGGTAAGAATCACCTGAACGATGACGAATATGATAAATATGATATTGTTCCTAACAATGTTTTATGCTGGTAGAGTAAGTATTATGAATGTACATGGATGGCTACATGACCGTGGGTAAGAATCACAAAAAAAGGGTGATAATGCATATGTTTACATTATGATGCTATGAGAACTGCATGTTTTACTTCTTATTGGATATAAACTGAAATTGATCCTAAGGCAACGAGAAATAGCATATTAATAATGTTCCTATCACATGATTACTTAGTGTTGTCTTCTTAGGTGAGGGTTAGTACCGCTCACCAGTATACGATAATGTACTGACCCATGTTTGTGGGTATCATTACAGGTGCTCGTGCATGGGAGAAATCGTTTGATCAATGCTTGGCATCGATGAATCAAATGGGTGTGCAAAAGCTTTTCTCGTAAGGCGGTGTCTTCTGCTATACAGGACATAATGTATGTAATATTGTAATTCAGATGAACCAGTGAGATTGTAAGCCAAATCGACAAGTTTATTGTAAGCCAAGTTGGCATGTTCGATTTGTAAGCCTAAATGGCAAGTAACTCAGTTGGCTGTTCAAAAGTCTTTGTAATCTGTTGAAAATTTGTATTCAGCTACAAGTCTTGTAATCTGTTGCAATTATCAATAAAGAGACATATTTTTTCATATCTTGTTGTAACTTCAATTTATCTGCTTAGTTTGCTGTGATGAAGTTATTTTCTGAAAAATACCAGGAACTGTAATGGTTTTGCCTTGTACAAGTGCAATCTAGACTTGTACGGCATAACGTCTAGTGGCTAGTTTTCGATCCTTCGAGATCAGGGCATGACAAAATTTCAGAATTTTGGCCCTTCGATTGAGTATTCGATTTAATCGTGGTTCATAGGTCAGGTATATGGCAATGACATTGGTATCTACAAGTCCCGTGTAGTCCCAGGGTCGACTAATTGCTCTATGAACTTAGAAGAACTCAAACACTTGCGTCAGTCATTAATATATTTTACAATAGTGAGTATCGTTCGAGATACAATATTTGATACTCATGCACGAGAAAATGAGAAATCTCAAAAATCCAACGGTTCCATAAAAATACATCAAGCTCTACCATCATGGTATGACACCATCGAACAAGGGTTCATCAGGTGAAAATTCACAATCCTTGACCAGGATACCAAATCACGAATACCGAAAAATCACATACACCAAATACATATACATATCTGTATAATTACTGATACAGAGTAGGACAACAATGTAACAAATGAATAACTTGCCAAAAAAAAAACTATATCATCAACTTGGTAGAAATTAGTTTAGGAAATTATAGTGTCAAAGTTGATACTTCATGATTTTATGACATCAAATGTTGTCTTTAGTCAACATTTTAAATTTATATATTGTTACCTTGTTAAATTTATCGAACAAAAAACCCTCATGAATCAAAGGAAGAATCGTGCCACCGAGGCTACCGTGGCCCCTCCCTATTGGCCTAAGTTCCCTTACAAGTATCAGATCATATACGTTTTTAATGGAGAACCGTCACGTTAGTACGATCTGCTGTGTACGGTTCTCCTCTCGATTCATAAGACATTTATATATTTAGGAATACAATAAATTTCTTTGCTTTTTTAATATAGACATATGACGATTTCGAATTTTGTTTCTGAATATAAACACTTGACAAAATTCTAAGGAATAGTATAAGAAATGCACATTAATTAAACATAAAGTTCAAGTTGAAGCATAGAGTTTGTTTGTGAAAGAAGGTGCTGGAAAACTGTCCCAGCCTGGGTCCAATTAAATAATTGCTCTCAATGATTAAATATTACGCCTCCCCACCTGACCATTGTCAACAATGACCTGTCACGGCTTTAACTTCTCTACCAATATTATTTATTATGTAGAGCCTACCGTTATTTTCTTCACCTCTTTCACAAATTATTTATATTTTTATTATAGTGGTAAAGAGTTAAAATTAGTGTTTTAAAATAAGACTGGAGCCGGACAAGGCTCCAAGTTAGATCAAATCAGTTCAACTAGTGATTCAACCACTAGATTAATTTAGGTGACCCAAATTTTTTCCTTTACAAAAATATTATCTACAATTAATATTTAAAAAAACAATGAGTCAATACTGACTCGTTTTGAAAAACTACGAGTTCACAGGCTAACTAATTGAACCGGCCGGTGGTCCAATCTGATTTATAAAACACTGATTAAAATTGTAGTGAATGCAATAGACCATCATTATCACCGATCTTGATTTGGACCTAAGCCACCTAACCCAACTTTGTGCAGAAAGGGCACCATCTTAAATAAAAACCCTCTTTTCAAAATAGGTAGGATTTCCGATTATATCGATGTAAGACAATCAAAGATAAGAATACCAAATATATAATTTGATATATTTATGTATGATTATAGTTAGATATTTGAGTACGTTTCATAACAATTTAAGTTTTGTGGTGAACGAGTAATGCACAGTTTCTTTGTAGAGAACCAATTTCAATTTTGAACCACCATGAAGTTTTGCATAAACAATGTTTGGATCCAAAGGACCAAAACCTGGGCCTGTAGTAAATCTAGATACTTAATATTGAACCATCCGAATATACTAAATTAAAAAAAAAAAAAGAATAGAGAGACTGCATGAAATATAGGTAACCAATTTTTTTTTTATATTTTGTTTATAGACTGTATTATACAATACGAGATATGGAATAAAAAAATTATATTTGAATTTATTTGCATCATAGTCTCTTTTTTCATTAATATATTGAGTTAGTTATTCAAATGGTATCCGAAGAATGTCGTGGTTGTCTTTTTGGTGATTGATTTTTTTTGGGTTAATTTCGTATCTAATTTTATATTTTAGTTTAAAAAGTGTCTGAATTATATTCCGTTAATGCTTTTGGATGAAAACTGTTAAAAGTGGACATGTGATGATGACGTGCCTTATTTTTAAGATTATTTTTATCATGACCAATCGCTACGTCGACTATGATGATTGTAGTGCCGTTATTTTGTACTCGCCCAAAAGCTATTTGTTTATGTATAATTTTTTCGAACACAAATATTTTTCTGGAACGATAGTCCACAAAAACTTGATAAAATAACTATGAAAAATAAGTTACGTGACCATCATATGTCAAATTTTAAATGTTTTATTCAAAAAATATCAACATAATCTAGTTCAGATATTCTTTAAACCAAAATATAAAATTTAGATACTAAATTAACAAAACAAAATAAAAATAATTACCAAAACGACAACCACGTCATTCGTACCATTTGAACAATTAATTAACTATAATATATTTATAGTATGGAATAGGACAAATTAGAGGGGGTTATTTTATCCACAACAAATCTAGTTTGACAATGACAAAGCTACATGAGGTTAAAAAAAAGTCAAAGAGTTAAAGAGTGAGTGAGAGAGATAAAGAACAGGACTGGTTATCATTCGACTCACCTTTCCAACTCCCGTCCGGCGATCGACGCCGACACGAGACATCTCTCCCCGATCCCTCCCGTCCAATGACAAATTAGGGTTAAATTCTTTTTGTTTTTGTTAGGGTTTTCCTCCCCCGCTCGCAATGGGGGTCCTCGGAGACAACGGCTGGTGCTTCTGCTCCGGCGGAGGGAAGTCGGAGAGGATCAAGGGGAGCATATTCTCCGGAAAGGCCCCCTCCATGGCCTCCATATACGGCGGAGACGGGGGCGGCGGAGGAAGGGGGACGGGGTTTCTGGTGCACCGGAGCCTCCTCCTGACAACGCACGCGAACATCCCTTCCGTGGCGGCGGCGGAGGCGGCGGAGGTCCGGATCCACCACGGCCGGGTCCTCGCGCGGTTGGTCCCTCACAGGTCGGCAACACGCTCCTCTCCCTCTCTCTCGAAAACCCTAATCTATACGAAGTTTGCACACTTTTTTTTGGTGTTTATTTTGCTTGATCATGGAAACTAATGATAAAAGGTTCCACCTTTAGTGCTTTTAAAGTGATTTATTGCTAGTTTGAAATAGAACATTTGCCGTTTCTGTCGACATCTCGTCGGAAACGTTTAATTCCCAGCGTTAGAAAGCTCGAGGAACTTTTTGCCGTTTCATTTGGGAACCACCCTTAATATGGAAGCATGCCGGGGGAAGTAGGATGTAGGGGTCTCCAGACCTTATGGTGCTCTATTGGTGAGATTGGATCTGCTAATGATTCGAAAACTGCTCCTTTATGTATGGAGAAAAAAAAATTCCATCGTATGGTCGAATGAAGGAGGGGCTTCATTCGAGTGATCGGTGAAGACATGATTGTAGCTTTCTTTTCTTAGGATAGTTCTAATTATGGTGAATGATGGATCACTTTTATTATTGGTGAAGTGATGTTGAGAACCATTAATATGGATTAGGAATGCGAGTTGAATGAACGACTACGATGTTTTTTTTATTAGGTTGCTTTGTTTCTAGACTTACTGGTTTTCAATTAGGTTTTCCAAAATTCAACCGATTCCAATCATGTTTTACTCCTGTTCCTTCATTCAAGTTAATGAAAACATTTAGAAATTTTTTTCTTCCAGTGGAGCTAATATAAGGTTAATTTAGTCTTTTATGCGCGTGGAGTTACGGAAATTCAAAAATCAGATGACATGAGCGTCTTGTTAGAAAAGATAATGGGATGGGTGTTTCCTCAAATTATGAGAGATTACGGGCATTCCCTGAAATTTGCCCCCTGAAGGAAATATCTGCTTACTAGTTTACTAGCATTTTTAGCCAGTACTAGCTTTTTTTACGTGGTTCGCTTAGATAATAACTAATCGTTTTTCCTAGGCAACCTACATATTTGATTGGATGCATCGGTATCGGTTTTGGACTGTTACTATGGGATAATCACGCCGCCCGCTTGCCGGCCCGGCGAATCGAAGTTCTCTTCCGGTCAACTGTCCATCTAGTCAAGTGCAAAAAAACACAGTGGAATCACGCAACACATTCTGCTGGGAGTTTCAGTGTTTGGGAATTTCAATGGTTTTAAATTGGTTGGTTTCAGACCCCCTCCAATTCCTATACGAAATGGCACAGACATCATTTTTTGGTTTATACTTCAAACCTTTGGTTGTTTGTGCTATATTATTAGCCTTTGGACTTGTATTATCAATGGTTTGGTGCACCTTTGGGAACATTGTTGTCGCTGTTCCTGTAAACCAGATGACAATTTCTTCTACTTCTCTTACTATTTCCATTTGTTAATAGTTGTAGTTTGTTTATTGGAGTAATATTATTACTCTAATCTAACATATTCAAGGCTTATAATATATTACATGTTTTTGGGGTGTGTCAATGATATGCGTATATTTTGGCTGAGGTGCATTGTTTTGGCTCTACTTATGATTTTTGAGTCAATCTTGCACTATATGTATTAGACTATTAGTTCAAGCAAGTAGCGTTTTCCTCACACGTTTCCTTTCTACAACATCTTTTACAGGTTTTTCATTTCCAGTTCTGTTCTGGATCTCACAATAGTGGGTCTCGACACTGTAGATTCCGACTCAACATCACAAGGGAACCAGCCTCACTATCTAAAAACCTGTTGTAATTCAAGTCTAGACCTAGGAAACGTAGTCTACTTATTGGGACATACAGATGAAAATGAACTTATGGTTGGCGAGGGTAGAGTAGTGATAGCCACTGACAACCTCATCAAACTCTCAACCGATGGAGTGACATGGTGTCCTGGATCTGCTGGCTTCGACGCCCAAGGAAATTTAGCCTTCATGGTCTGCGACCCGATGAAACTTGCTACATCTCCAATCGCAAAATCATCTTCAGCTTCATCTTCTTCATCACTGTCCGGGAAGAAAGATTCTCCTATGCAATTCGGGATCCCTATTCCTATCGTTCGTGATTGGCTTCACCAAAATTGGGAAGGAAGCTTGGATGAGGTTAGCAAGCCCAAGCTACCCATCATTAGGTTGATGTCCACTGGACAAAGGAGTGAACACTCCTGTGCTTCTTTCACTCATCGTCAAGTCTTTAAGCCCACAGAAGGGGATGAGAACGAAGTCTCATCATCTTCACAGGTAGCTACAAAATTTAGATTTCAGCTTGGGTCGAGCAATTCAGCCAATGTGTCACATGAACAGGGAATTCCCACACCAGAGATTTACGAGTGTCCAAAGTTGACTTCAGGTCCAGTTCGGAGGACGGAAATTGCTCCTATACATCATTTGGACATCAATTTCCCTCCAAAGGTGCCAACATCTATTGTTCTACCGTTGCCCCTCAAACAATTGCTCATGAACTCAGACGAGAACAATGCCAAAGAATGTAGACCTACAAATATAGAAAATTTCACTCCTGAAGCAGGCAGGGAAGCTGATCTGGTCGGTTCTTACCAAGGTGATTGTTGCAGTGAGGTGCACTCCAGTTCTTCACCTTTGGGAATTTCTGAGCGACAAAACAAGATTGATGGGTTTAGCAGTGGGGAGGAGACGATGTACTCAGCTGAAACTATGGAGAGCCGGAACATCCCAAGCCCTAGAGAGAATAAATCGCAACAAGTTGGCAGGAGCCAGAGCTGCATGACTTACAACAGATGGACTTCTGATCAGAGAAATTCAGCAGCAAGAAAAGGAGCAGGCTTTCAGAAGCAGCAGGCAATGATTCCTGTCAAAAAAGCACGTTCTCAGGCTGCTCCATTGCCTCAGAGGAGACACGATTTTTATAGCCCGACTGTCTCCTCGAGCATGAAGAAGAGGAATAGTACAGAGCAACCGGTGAGGCCTCGTAGTGTCGTGCTGGTGACTCCAAGACGGAACTGGTAACATAGTTCTAGAGAGAAATCATGAATAATGGCCTAGTCCTTCAACTGTTGCAGTCTGTTTGTTGATTTTTTCTCATGCTAAAGTAACATTTTTTTCCTTTTCTTCCTTTTTATGATTTTATGTGCAGACTATTTGAATGAATAAATACATTCCATGAAGAAAATTTAATCAGATAAGTAAACGTTGTGACCCTTGAGCTAATTTGTGTTAGCGTCTTGTTGGTTCTTAACTTCTTCCCTTTCTTGCAAATATTGGTCTCAGGCTTTTCCTTTCATGCTAACAACTGACATTTCCTATTGTAAAGTTCTCTAAAAAATCAAGTATGCTGTCTGTTTTTGGTATTTATGTTCACTGACGGATTTTTTGTTCAAGTCATGGGTCTAATTTTATGCTTTGGTATCTGAGTAAGAAATATTGAAGTATACACAACTGCGTGCAAATAATTTTTTTAATTCGGTCAGTTGGGGTTGGTCTTCTTGGATGCTTGATGCTGATGATGTTTTTCAAACTTTAAAGCCATACACCCAGTTATTTCAAAATATTCTGTCGTTTTATGCGATTTATTTTTCTTAGTTTGATACCTTAGCTAGTTGAAAAGAATTTACAACAAAATTCATAATACATGTTTTTAAGAATGGGAAACTGATTCATTGCTAGGTTACTGAAGAGTAAGATGATTTATATATTATAATGACAAATTGTTCTGATCCAATCATGTTTTTGGAGGGATCTTAATGGTGTTTCTTCTTGGTTTCCAGATCATATGGCAGAGGTGTGGCTTCTCAATTCTAAATCTTCTACCGAGGCTTCAAAACGGCTCAAAAGTGAGCCGTCTAAGCCGTATGTATATCATCCATTTTATTTTTTAAAAAAAATTATGTAAAAACTTGTTGGAAAAAAATTAAATTTGTTATATATATTCAACACGAGGAATCTAACTCAACCAAATAAGAAGAATACGTCCCACCTTCCACATGAGTTACAAGAAATATTTGACTATAATTGGGTACTATTCTTATTATACGTGCAAAGCACGTGCATTTACTAGTAGCTGATAATGCAATTTGGTACTGCACCACTTATATACCGAGTATTTTGAGTATCAAAGCCACATTTTGGGAAGCAGCGTACTCGATTATATTGTAAGCAATTTAAATTGAGAATTTGATCCCGTAGATGATCTTTTTGTTGGGTTTGTAGCCTTTTGTTTTGGTTTTTAGTCCCACATCGGCTAGAAAGGAATGTGTATCTCCATATATATGAGTCTTTTCTCTTTATGGAGATGCACATGTAGTGCACATGGGTGTGTGTCATGTGGAATTAATTATTAATGGTATAAAGGCTTAATCAACAATTAAGAAGCTGTAAGCTTTTTGCTCTTGGAAATTTATTTCCATGGAGCTAAGCTCCGTAGGAGCTTAGCGACTCGGACTCGGACTCGGGCTCGGGCTCAAGGGCTCATGAGGCGTAATGTGGCGTTTTGTTGGCGCACTTTGCACTTAGCACGTCAGCATCGTCGCTAGGCGCATAGTGCCACTTGCGCGACCACGTTGCGCGGCCCGTTACGCGAGCGTCGTCGCTAGGCGCATAGTGCCACTTGCGCGACCACGTTGCGCGGCCCGTTACGCGAGCCCAGTTACGCTGGTCCAGTTACGCAGCCCAGCGTGCGTAGAGTGCGCAGTATGCGCAGCGTACGCAGTGTGCGTAGAGTGCATAGTGTGTGTATGGCTGGCTGCATATTAGAGCGGGAACGGTTGCAGCAGTTGCTGCACGTTCAGGAGTGGTTCTGCCACTTCCCTGAAGTTCAGGCAACTGCTTGGCAACCGCCCCGTGGGCTATATATGCAGGTTCTCTCCTCTCTCTGAGTGCAGTAGTAATCAGAATTCCAGGAAGAAAAACTCTAAGTGTTCTTTAACACAACAGAGTAGTGAGCGTGTTCTTTAACACAAACACTAGTACTTTTTAGTACGCGTGGGTTCTGTTACTTCAAACAGAGAGAGAAGAGTAGAGCCATTGCCAGAGGAGTTCGCCGTCTTCCGAGGAGTCAGAAGAGCAGGAGTGTTCCAAGGTTTTCCGTCAACCTTGCTGGTTCCTGGAAGCTGTTCGCAGAGGGCGAATAAAGCTTTGAGCAACGGTGATCATTCACCCCAGCATTTCCATCTCTCGCCTGTCATCCTTCTGTTACCTTTAGTATTTCTGTCAGTATCTTCTTTTTAGAAGGCACTACTGCCAGTTTGCTACGATCACGAAAATCTCTTTAGATTATTCGTGTATTACGATATCTTTTTAGATCTCGTAATTTGCAGAATCCTTCTGGATCTCTGTTGCAAAACCTTCTTTAAGGAATTGCATTTGAAACGTTGTCTTTACAACTGTTTCAGTTTCTGTATTTTCTATCGAAAAGCGTGCCCCAGCGTTTCCGGCAATAACAATCTCAAAGCTTTATTGCTACGATGGAAAACATTAATGCTTCACTCCTAAACACTGACTTCTGTAAGTTAGAGAAGTTTGATGGAGAGCATTATCAAGTCTGGAAGAGGAAGGTTTATCTCACTCTTCAACTCAGAGACGTGGATCACGTGCTTCTTGAAGAGGAACCTACCGTTCCAGATACTGGGTCTGCTGCCGCAATCTCTACGGCTACTAAACTTCAGGCCAAGTGGAGAAGGGAGAATAGCATTTGCAGGTTGCTTATCCTGAATGCTATGGAGGATTCTCTAGCAGAATCCTACAGTAAGAAACCAATTGCCAGAGACATATGGGAGTCTCTGGAAAAACTGTACGAAGAAGACAAGAACAGGAGCAAAATATTTGTGGTTGAAAAATATCACAAATGGCTCTTTGAGGACGAGAAGTCCATGCTGCCGCAGGTCAAAGAATTTCTGAAGCTGCGACAGAAGTTGGAAGACGAGGCTATGCCCCTCCCCGACAAGTTTGTTGTTGGAGGGATTGTCTCAAAGCTCCCCGCTGGGTGGAGTAAGTTCTATGCAAACATGCATAGGAAGAAGCTGGAGATCACCCTTGAAGATCTCCTGCAGAAAATTTATGTTGAAGACCAGATGAGGGCTCAACATAAAGTTGACACGCTTTCCAAGCAGATGGCTAACGCAAACTTGGTTTCATCAAGGGAACCAAAGGGAAAGGGAAAGCGTGCAGATTTTCAGAAGAAGAAGAAGAACCCTAACAACTTGAATGTTAAGAGAACTTCTTTCAAGTCAAAGAAATCTAAGGCAAAGATGTCTTGTTTCAAGTGTGGCCAGTTGGGCCATTTCAAAAGTGAATGCACAGCACCGGCCAAGAAATCAGAGCAAGGTGAGCCTAGCAAAGTCTCAATAATTACTGATGTAATTGCTATGATTGGACAGGTTGATGCTGTAGGATCTGATTCAGACTGGTGGGTAGATATTGGAGCCACCTGCCATGTCTGCTCCAGTAAGGAGTGGTTCACCACCTACACACCCACTTCTGAAGCGGTTGTGATGGCGAACCAAACACAAGCTGAAGCTAGGGATCGGGACGGTTATTCTGAAGCTAACTTCTGGCAAGTCTCTGACGCTTCAAGGCGTAAAGCACGTACCTGCTATCGCCAAGAACCTGATCTCGGGAGGCCTACTCTGCAATGCAGGCCTCAGGATGGACATCAATGCTGGCCAGATGGTAATGTCTATCAAGGGAACATATTTCGGGAAAGCTTTTTATACCGAAGGAATGCTCAAAATTCAGCTTGTAAATCAGTCCAATGTAATTAATGTGATTAATAAAATCACTCCTTCTGCTTATACTCTTGAGTTGTGGCATAATAGGCTAGGACATGTTCATTGTAAACGAATAAACAGAATGTCTAGTCTAGGACTTATCTCCAAATGTGGGGGTAAGGTAGATAAATGTGAAGTTTGTGCTCAAACGAAGATCACAAGGAAATCCTTTCCTCGGGTTAATCGAAGTACAGATCTTCTGGAGTTGGTTCACTCCGACATCTGTGACTTCAAACAGTTCTCTACAAAGGCCGGGATGAAGTATTTCATAACCTTCATCGATGACTTCTCAAAGTATGCGTTCGTCTACTTGCTGAAGGCTAAAGACGAAGCATTCGAGAAGTTCAAGGAGTTCAGAGCCGAAGCTGAGCGGCAGACTGGACAACAACTCAAAAGGATAAGAAGTGATCGAGGTGGGGAGTACAGGTCTCATGAATTCGCATCGTTCTGTAAGGAACATGGAATTGTCAATGAGACTACGGCTCCGTACTCTCCTCAATCAAACGGAGTAGCTGAGAGGAAGAACAGGACGTTGACAGAAATGATAAATTCAATGTTGTTGACTGCTGGCCTTCCTAAGTGCTACTGGGGAGAAGCTGCATTGACGACCACTTTTATTCTAAATAGAGTGCCTCATGCAACTTCAGACGTTACTCCTCATGAACTCTGGTTCAAGGTCAGACCTAACTTGAATGTCATTCGAGTGTGGGGGTGTCTGGCGTATGTCAAGCTTCCAGATCTAAAGATTCAGAAGCTTGGGACAAGGACTACAAAGACGATCTTCTTGGGGTATGCCGAGAAGAGTGATGCTCGGAAATTTCTTGATATTGAGTCAAATCATATCATTGAATCTCGCGATACAGAATATTTTGAAGACAAGTTTGCAAGGCACAAGAATATTGTTCTTCCGGATGTTCCGGAGAATAATGAAGGTGCACAAGAGACTGAAGTCTTCAATGAAGATGTGGTCCAAGAAGATGTTGTTGTTGATACAACGGTTGAACCAGAACAAGCTGAGCCGTCAGCTAAGCGTGTGAGGAGGCCGAAGGACTTCGGAAGTGACTTTGTCACCTATCATGTGGAAGCAGATCCGCTTACCTATGATGAGGCAATGAAGACCAGAGACGCAGTTTTCTGGAAGGAGGCGATTGACAATGAGATTGATTCCATCACCTCAAATAACACTTGGGTGTTGGTTGATCTTCCTGAAGGAGCGAAATCCATCGGATGCAAATGGATCTTCAAGAAGAAGATGAAAGCAGACGGAACTATTGACAAGTTCAAGGATAGGTTGGTAGCCAAGGGGTTTTCTCAGAAGCAGGGGATTGACTATTTTGACACGTATGCTCCAGTAGCCCGGATGACCACCATCAGAATATTGATTGCTCTCGCAGCAATACATAAAATGGTGATACATCAGATGGATGTGAATACGGCTTTCCTAAATGGAGAGCTGACCGAAGAGATTTACATGCAACAGCCAGAGGGATTTGTCATCAGGGGTCTTGAAGACAAAGTCTGCAAGTTGGTGAAATCTTTGTACGGTCTTAAACAGGCTCCCAAGATGTGGCATGAGAAATTTGATAAAGTTATAAGGTCAAATGACTACATGGTCAGCGATACTGACAAGTGTGTTTACACGAAGTTCGCTGATGGAAGAGGTGTCGTTTGTCTGTACGTGGACGACATGCTTATCCTAGGTACGGATATTAGCTGTGTCACGGAGACAAAGAAATTCATCTCAAGCAAGTTCAGTATGAAGGACTTGGGGGAAGCTGATGTGATCTTAGGGATCAAGATCATCCGGACAGACACTGGACTGCGCTGTCACAGTCTCATATATTGAGAAAATGATCACTCGTTATGGGTATCGGGATCTTCCAGGGATCGATACGCCGTACATGTGTGATCTGAAGCTGAAGCCTAATTCAGGAGAAAGCATCAGCAGCTGGAGTATGTAAGCGTAATCGGGAGTTGATGTATGCTATCTGCTACTACTGCCACAAGACCTGACATAGCTTTCGCGTGGGAATACTGAGTTGTTTTACGAGCAATCTAGGTGTTGAACACTGAAAGCTGTGAAACGGGTTATGAGATATCTCAAGAAGACTCAGACATGCACTGTACTACAGCGGAGATCCTCCGGTAGTGGAAGGCTTCAGTGATGCCAATTGGTGTTCAGAGGTGGAGAGCGAGAGGTCCACAGGTGGATTCTGTTGGCACATTTTATTTTGAATAATTAACAGCATCTTCGTAGTTTAGTCTTCTGTTCTTCAGATTCAAATATTCTCAGAAGATCTACTACATGGAGTTCTTCCGTTCAAGAGCTTTCTCCTTCTTCCTTGAAGACTGTAGCAGTTACCGGCGTTCCCTGCATAAGACGGCGTCTTCCTGCTTAGAGTCTTCGAGTCTGTACTGGTCTAGGTATATCTGTAAACACCTAAGGACGGATGACAGTAAAAAGAACAAGTCAAAAATCAAATAGCTACAGAGCGGCATACCGGCGGTATGCTCCGGCATACCGGCGGTATACCGTTTGTAGAATACAAAAAGTTGCTGTGACAAATAGTCGGCATACCGGCGGCATGCTCCGGCATACCGGCGGTATACTGTTTTTCTTGTCCAAAAAGTTGCTGTGACAAATTGTCGGCATACCGACGGCATGCTTCGGCATACCGACGGTATACCGTTTTTAGCAACCCAAAAGTTGCTGTGACAAATTGTCGGCATACCGACGGCATGCTCCGGCATACCGACGGTATACCGTTTTTAGCAACTCAAAACTTGCTGTGTCAAATTGTCGACATACCGGCGGCATGCTCCGGCATACCGGCGGTATACCGAGTTTCAAATATTTGGTTTTCGAATTGCTCTGACTAGCATTAATGGCCACATTTAATGCTCTCAAACGGTCATTACTATGACCGTTACTATTTGGCCGGTATACCGACGGTATGCCGCTGCATACCGACGGCATGCCGGTCTGTCTGTATTCTGAGCATTAAATGCCACCATCTCTTGGTTCTCTTATAAAAGGAAGCTCTCTCTCTCTTGAGCTTTTTTTTACCAACTCTTCCATAAATTTTCCACAACCAAGAGCTCCACCATTAATACTCTTCCAAGCTTTTCATTGTCATCCTCTCTCTCCAAAGTGCTAGAGTATTAAAGAGTTGTACATTTCGATCTTCACGTGTTAGAAGATCAACAAGTTCTCATTCTCTTTTGTTTGAAGTTGGCGAGCCTTCGTAAGAAAACTCGTGTGAAGTTGGCGAGTCTTCGGATCCAAACTCGTGTTGAAGTTGGCGAGTTCTTCGGATCCAAACTCGTGTGTACTATTTGGTAAAATGGATTAAAGCCGGAGAGAGTTCCGGGACTGGACTGCCTCAAAAGAGGATACCAGGATACATCCTTGCGTTTGCGTTTGATCTTTCTACTCTTTACTTTCAATTGTCTTTATTGCATCAATTATTGTAGTTAATTTTTAATTTTCCTATTCACCCCCCCTCTAGGGTTCTACAATTGGTATCAAAGCTTTGTTCTCTTGATTTGGATTTACACCCCGAGTGATCCATGGCCTCTAACCCTAGCATCAACACGTTTCACAATGAGGACACTCACTCCACAAATAGGCCTCCCCTATTTGATGGTACCAACTACAACTACTGGAAGATTAGGATGGACATTTATCTAAAGTCCATAGACTTCGATTTATGGGATTGCGTGATAAATGGCCTTCCTACTCCTTCCAGAGCTATTGAGGATATTGCTTCTGACACCCTTCGGGAGACACTTGCTGAAAACATCAAGAAGCTTGCTTGTCGAGATGCCAAGGCAATGAATGCTCTTTATTGTGCTCTCGACAGTAGTGAATTCAACCAAATCTCTACTTGCAAAACTTCCAATGAGATTTGGAAGTTACTTGAAGTCACACACGAGGGAACTTCACAAGTGAAGGAATCCAAGATCAGTAGACTCACGCAAGAATATGAGTCTTTTAAAATGAAGCATGATGAATCTATTGCTAGCATGTTTACTCGTTTTGGTGACATTATTAACCCTCTCTCTTCTCTTGGAAAAGAATATCCCGCTCATGAAAAGATAAGGAAGATTCTTAGAGGATTGACGAAAGCTTGGAGTCCTAAAGTCCTAAAGCTACCGCAATCATGAGGGGAACGATCTAACCGTCATGAACCTAGAGACCCTCATGGGTAAGCTAATGACTCACGAGCTTGACATGAAGGATCAAGAGGAATCCTCCATTCAAGAGAAGGAGAAGGAGAAGACCAAAGAAAAGGAGAAGACTCTTGCTCTCAAAGCATTAAGGTCCTACTCTAAGGATAGCTCCGACGACAATGAGTCGGCGATGATGAAGAAAGCTCTCACAGCTAAGCACTTCCGGAAGTTCCTAAAGTTCAACAAAGCCAACCGCTCTAGACGGGACAATGAAGAGACCCGCGTGCTATCAATGCAGAAGACCCGGACACATCAAGAGGGATTGTCCGATGATACGAAAGACTCAAGCAAGTACGAGAAGCCTAGCAAGGGTACTCGTCTCCTCCTCCAAAAGTTCGCCAACACTAGCATTTGGTGTGAAAGCGACGCGAGCGACTCCGACAACGACAAGGAGTGCAAACACAATGCCAACGTCTGTCTCATGGCAACCGATGAGGTACTTGATTTTTTCCTTAAACACTCTTACCTATGATGATTTGGAGAAAGCCATTCTTGGTTACATGAAGAACAAAGGTGTTCGGAATAAATACAAGAAATCTCTTAAGGAGGTTGAGGCTCTTCAACTTGAAGTAGAGAGGCTCTCAAGTATCATTATTGATGTGAAGGGAAAATCTCCTATTTCCGACACGGATGAAATGGAGTCTTTGAAACTCAAATTTCATGAATCTCTTGATACCATCAAGAAAAAGGATGATGAGATTCATCCATGAGAAGCTCTTATGAATTTGCCATGCGCAAATGTCAAGATACTAATAGAAGAGAATATTCCACTTCTATTAAGTATAATGATTCTTACACGGAGTAAGAATTTAGGGAATAAGAATACCACTCACATGCATGCTCAAGACACCCTCACACTCATCACAATGCTAGACATAACCATTACATGAACACTACACACAACTCCTTTTCTAAACAATAAAAGGACCCTTTGTCAAGAAAACACCTCTCATCATGCTTTTTACTATCATCAAACTCATGGTAGAACTTCTCACACTAGAAACTCACACATGCACAACACTCACACTTCTTCTTCTAAATCTTCTTTGATGTGCAATTATTGTGGTTTGGTCGGTCACACTTCAAATTTTGTTATACAAGAAAACAAGTTGACATGAGAGTTCTTAAGTGGGTTCCTAAGACTAACACTCATGGACCCATAAGATCATGGTACCAAAATGTTCATCTTCAACTTATGTTGTAGGTGACGAATCTTTCTCATGCTAGAAGCAAGTGGATTCTCGATAGCGGTTGTTCACGGCACATGACCGGTGATGCTTCACTTTTACAACGCTATCGATGAAGAAAGAAGGACACGTCTCCTTCGGTAACAATCTTAAAGGTTATATTATTGGAAATGGTAACATCGGTTCTCCTCCTTATCCTTGTATTAATAATGTATGCCGTGTTACTAATCTCAAGCATAATCTCCTTAGTATTAGCCATCTTACCGATAATGGCTATGATATCGTTTGTTAAACTCAAATGCTACATTACCGATAGCTCCAATGGAACTATTGTGTATGAAGGCATTAGAGAAACAATATTTATGTTCTTTATCTTGTTGAAGGTAAACAATGACAGGTGCCTAGTTGCAAAGAACGATGAGAGTTGGCTTTGGCACATGAGGCTTGGACACGCCACATGGATACCATCTCTCGCCTCGCCTCCAAGAAGCTTGTACGAGGACTTCCTAGTATCCCCTTCAAAAAGGATATGGTATGTGAAGAATGCGAGAAAAGTAAGTTGACCAAGTCATCCTTCAAATCCATCAACTCTGTGAGTACCACTAGACCCCTTCAACTTATTCATATGGATCTTTTCGGGCCTAGTAGAGTAGCTAGCCTTGGTGGCAAACTTTATGCTTTTGTTTTAGTTGATGATTTTTCGAGATTTACTTGGGTTATTTTCTTGCTTGCAAAAGTGATACTTTTCGTGAATTTGTTGCTTTCTGTAACGTGTTCAAAATGAGAAAGGTTTTTCTATCAACAAAATTAGGAGTGATCATGGAGGAGAATTTGATAATGTTGATTTCAAAAGATTTTGTAAAAAGAATGGTTTTGGACATGATTTTGCTTGTCCTCGTACTCCTCAACAAATGGTGTTGTGGAGAGAAAGAATAGAACCCTTGGCGATATGGCCCGGGTTATGTTAAACCAATATAAGCTCCCCAATATTTTTGGGCGGAAGCCGTTAATACGGCGTGTCATGTTATTAATAGAGTCTTAATTAGACCTATTACTAAGAAGACTCCTTATGAGCTTTGGTTCAACAAAATTCCTTCTATTGAATATTTCAAAGTTTTTGGTTGCAATTGTTTTATTTTGAATACCAAGGATAACCTAGGCAAGTTTGAAGAAAAAGCCTATGAAGGAATATTCCTTGGATACTCTACTCATAGTAAAGGTTTTCGTATTTTTAACAAAAGAAGTCTTGTTGTCGAAGAGTCAATCAATCTCTTTTAATGAACTCAACTCTTCTACATTCTCCTCTTCCGAGGATATTGATGACATCTCGTTTGGGTTGGAGAACTCCTCTATTGAGGATCGTCCTTCTTCATCTAACAATGAAGTTGTGACCCCATCTAAAGAGTCTCCACCTCTCGAGCCTCCTTCAAAGGATCTCCCAAGAGAATGGAGATTTGTCACCAATCATCCTAAGGAGCTTATCATTGGGGACCCCTCCTCAAGTGTTAGCACAAGATCCGCCACTCGTGATCTTTGTGCCAATGTGGATAGAGCCTAAAAATGTTAATGATGCTTTTCTTGATAAATTTTGGATGATAGCTATGCAAGAGGAGCTAAATCAATTTGAGCGAAGCAAGGTTTGGGAACTTGTCCCAAAACCTAGCAATCACCCCATTATTGGAACTAAATGGGTGTTTCGCAACAAGCTTAATGAAGATGGGTTAGTGACTCGTAACAAAGCCCGATTGGTTGCTCAAGGCTATAACCAAGAGGAAGGCATTGACTATGACGAAACCTATGCTCCGGTTGCACGTCTTGAATCCATTCTTATGTTTGTGCCTTTGCTTGTTTTAATGACTTTAAGCTATTTCAAATGGATGTTAAAAGTGCTTTTCTAAATGGTATTATTAAAGAGGAAGTTTATGTTAAACAACCTTCCGGTTTTGAAGATTTTCAATTTCCTAATCACGTCTTCAAACTCCATAAAGCCCTTTATGGCCTCAAACAAGCTCCACGTGCTTGGTATGAGCGTCTTATCTCTTTTCTTGTTTCTCACAATTTTTCAAAGGGAAAAGTTGACACCACACTTTTATTAAATCCCATGATGGGACTCTCTTATTGGTTCAAATTTACGTTGATGATATTATTTTTGGTTCTACTAACAACACACTTTGTGTAGAATTTGCCAAAGTTATGCAGGAAGAGTTTGAAATGAGTATGATGGGTGAACTCTCCTTCTTGGGGTTACAAATCAAACAAGGACCTAAAGGAACCTTCATCAATCAAGCAAAATACACAAATGACCTCCTCAAGCGTTTCGACCTTGACTCATCCAAATCAATGAGGACTCCTATGGCCACAACGACAAAGCTTGACAATGATGAAGATGGCACATCGGTCGACATTCGTAAGTATAGAGGTAATCGGTAGCTTACTTTACTTAACTGCTAGCCGTCCGGATATCATGTTTAGTGTTTGCTTGTGTGCACGATATCAAGCCAATCCAAAGGAATCACATTTGAGTGCCGTTAAGCGCATTTTTCGTTATCTCAAAGGCACCATTAACATGGGTCTTTGGTATCCGAAATCCTCATCCTTTGAGCTTCACGGCTTTTCGGATGCGGATTTTGCCGGATGCAAGATTGACCGAAAAAGCACTAGTGGCACATGTCAATTCCTCGGAAAGTCCTTGGTATCGTGGTTTAGTAAGAAGCAAAACTCTGTTGCTCTTTCAACCACTGAGGCAGAGTATATTGCGGCTGGTTGTTGCTGTGCACAAATTCTTTGGATGTCACAAACACTTTTAGATTATGGCATTTCTCATTCTTGCACCCCTATTAAATGTGATAACACTAGCTCTATCAATCTCACGAAAAATCCGATTTGTCACTCACGCACGAAGCACATTGAAATTAGACACCATTTTCTTCGTGACCATCAGCAAAAAGGAGATATCTATCTTGAATTTATTGATACTACCTATCAATTAGCCGATATATTCACTAAGCCTCTCCCGGAAGATCGCTTATTCCTTTGCTGTGAACTAGGCATTTTAACCTTTGATCCTTAGTCCCATTCGGCCAGCACACCGACGGTATACTACGGTATACCGGCGGCATGCCGTTTTTCCAAGCAGAATTATGTTCTGTTTCGAAACTCGGCATACCGTCGGTATACGTCGGTATACCGCCGGTATGCCGAATGGCGGCGGACAGGACTACTTCTCTGAGATCCGGGCCCACTTTTTCCTCTCTCTCCTTTATTCCCTCTCATCCATCCCATCCCTCTTAACTACCCATCTCCTCAACTCCCTTCCTATTTATTACTCTTCAAATCACCTTCCCCCCTTTCTCTCCTCTTTTTACTCCATCATTATTTCATCCCTTCACCTTTTCATCTTCCCACTTTAATCCTCCTCTATAACCGTTCCCTCCCTACCCCCCCTTTCAAACTCATCTCTTCATCTTCCCCCTTTACTTTAAAAACCCTCTTTCTTCCATCTCCTCTCTACTACTTCTTCTTCCACACCCAAGCACCAAATTCCTCTACATGGCTAACCCTAAGCGCCTCCGATCCTCCTCCTCCATGTTCAACCCCTTCGTCCCGGTGGCGCTACCTACCGGCTATGACCAACGCGTCTTCTCCACCTCTCTGGCGGCCGACCTTTGGTTCCAGTACTTCGTCCATCACAACGTGTTCAAGGGAAGGGCGATCAACTGGAACCCCGGTCACGTCCCTTTGTTTGACGACGCCGGTCTCTCCTCTCTTCTTCGGCGCCAAATTCCTGTCTACCCCGCTGCTGTGCGACTTTTCTATTGCAACATGCGAGGGGATGACGTCGATCCATCCGCCATTCAATCTATGGTCAATGACCGCCACTTCCGTTACTTCTCGGGAAGTGGGGAACATCTTAGGCATCCCGGACAAAGGGGAAGCGTTACCAACTTTGGGTGCTCTCAACTCCTCGGCGGCGTCCCCTTTCGACGAATTCTGCCGAATCATCTGCAAGGGTCCCAACCCTCCTGCCATCCCGGCCCTCTCTGTCCAGCTGGAGCCGTTTTACTACGAGCTCCATCGGATCGTGTGCCACACTCTGTTTCCTAAGGGCAGGAATTATGACACAATCACCGGTGATGCCATCGTCTGCATGTATCATCTCTATGCCCGGAAGCGATTCTCCTTCCCGAAGACTCTTCTTCTGCAATTCCGACGTGTCTTGCCTTCGGGGAAGCAGAATCTCTACTATGGCTCTTTTATCACTCTGCTTATGGAGGCCAAACATGTTGATCTGTCTTCTGCTCCTCGGATGGCGTCCCCTCATATCTTGCTGTCTCCCGTACCCTTGGTGGCGCTTCTACTTCCCGTGCCTCATCTTCCCAAGAGCAACCGGCATCCACGTCTGCTGCTCCCACATCTACCCCTCCTACTTCGGGCCGTTATATGCCGCTCATTCAACAGCATTTTGATATGCGGATGGCCCAGGCGGAGGAGCAGATGCGGGCCCACACTCGTGGACTTGGCGCCCTCATCCAGACTCGTTTCCACGATCAGGGGTACTTTATTCAGCGCACTCTTCAAGACCGTGATGCTTTTCTGGATCTTAATCTTCAGGATCCCATGTACACGGGTCCGCGCTTCTCTGACCCCAATGCCTACGGGTTTATGTACCCTGACGGCATTGATCCTTTTGGCGCCTTCCAGCAAGCTCAGGGTGATGATGATGATGATGATCCGGCTGAGGATTAGGGATGGTCTTCCTTTTGATGGTGGTTTCGGTTCTTGAGTGGTTCTAGTTTTTATGTGTTTGTCTGTTGTTGTCTTTTGTGGTCCTTCGGGGACCGGTGTGTGGTTGTTTCTGTTGTTTGCTGTCCCTCAGGGACTTTATCTATGGTTGTCTCTAGTGTCCAACTCTCGTTGTGGAGAGTCTTTTATTTCAGCACTATTATATGTATGGGTCTAGCATGTATTCACATCCTATTTCATATATTAATGCATGCTTCTCTTTATATACTCGTGTCATTTTTATGCACTGTTTCTTTTGTTTGTCCCCATCTTTGACTAAGTGACAAAGGGGGAGAAATCGCATTGAGGGGGAGCTGTCTACCTATGGGGGAGCTACTCCCTGAAGATGTTATCTCTCTATTTTGTCAATTATCAAAATGGGGGAGTTTGTTGGCACATTTTATTTTGAGTAATTAACAGCATCTTCGTAGTTTAGTCTTCTGTTCTTCAGATTCAAATATTCTCAGAAGATCTACTACATGGAGTTCTTCCGTTCAAGAGCTTTCTCCTTCTTCCTTGAAGACTGTAGCAGTTACCGGCGTTCCCTGCATAAGACGGCGTCTTCCTGCTTAGAGTCTTCGAGTCTGTACTGGTCTAGGTATATCTGTAAACGCCTAAGGACGGATGACAGTAAAAAGAACAAGTCAAAAATCAAATAGCTACAGAGCGGCATACCGGCGGTATGCTCCGGCATACCGGCGGTATACCGTTTGTAGAATACAGAAAGTTGCTGTGACAAATAGTCGGCATACCGGCGGCATGCTCCGGCATACCGACGGTATACCGCTTTTCTTGTCCAAAAAGTTGCTGTGACAAATTGTCGGCATACCGACGGCATGCTCCGGCATACCGACGGTATACCGTTTTTAGCAACCCAAAAGTTGCTGTGACAAATTGTCGGCATACCGACGGCATGCTCCGGCATACCGGCGGTATACCGTTTTTAGCAACTCAAAACTTGCTGTGTCAAATTGTCGGTATACCGGCGGCATGCTCCGGCATACCGGCGGTATACCGAGTTTCAAATATTTGGTTTTCGAATTGCTCTGACTAGCATTAATGGCCGCATTTAATGCTCTCAAACGGTCATTAATATGACCGTTACTATTTGGCCGGTATACCGACGGTATGCCGCTGCATACCGACGGCATGCCGGTCTGTTTGTATTCTGAGCATTAAATGCCACCATCTCTTGGTTCTCTTATAAAAGGAAGCTCTCTCTCTCTTGAGCTTTTTTTTACCAACTCTTCCATAAATTTTCCAACAACCAAGAGCTCCACCATTAATACTCTTCCAAGCTTTTCATTGTCATCCTCTCCCAAAGTGCTAGAGTATTAAAGAGCTGTACATTTCGATTTTCACGTGTTAGAAGATCAACAAGTTCTCATTCTCTTTTGTTTGAAGTTGGCGAGCCTTCGTAAGAAAACTCGTGTGTAGAAGTTGGCGAGTCTTCGGATCCAAACTCGTGTTGAAGTTGGCGAGTTCTTCGGATCCAAACTCGTGTGTACTATTTGGTTAAATAGTGGATTAAAGCCGGAGAGAGTTCCGGGACTGGACTGCCTCAAAAGAGGATACCAGGATACATCATTGCGTTTGCGTTTGATCTTTCTACTCTTTACTTTCAATTGTCTTTATTGCATCAATTGTTGTAGTTAATTTTTAATTTCCCTATTCACCCCCCTCTAGGGTTCTACAGATTCATTTTCACAATGGGTGGAACTGCTATATCGTGGAAGTCAAAGAAGCAGACTATGCTCTCGCGGTCATCCATGGAATCTGAGTTCTTTGCACTTGATACCGCAGCCGAGGAAGCAGAATGGCTTCGGGAGCTCATGTATGATCTTCCAGTGGTTGGGGCGCACATACCGGCGATACCGATATACTGCGACAACCAGGCGACTGCGGCGGTGGCATCAAATGACCTTTTCAACGGAAAGAAGAGGACTGTGCGGTTGAAGCACAGGGCAGTACACGATCTTATCAAGAGAGGTTATTGCAGTAATTGATGTTCGAAGTCAGAAAAATCTGGCGGATCCGTTCACCAAGGACCTCAAGCGCCAGCTGGTTGATGACACAGCTTGTAAAATGGGCTTGAAGGCATTCTGATATTGGATTTTTGTAGCCTGGTATGCTTTACAGGAAGCATGGTAGAACAGCACTACAAGGAGTGAAACTCCATGCTACAGTGGGGTGACTCCACGATGAGGTTCCTATATGTGGGGTGCTGCCCAGGAATAGGATAAAGCCTCGGCTTTGCAGGCCAAGTCGCAGTGGCGTAGCACCGCAAATAGGCAGTTAGCCTAATGCTGTATATTAAATATAAACGGGTGTAGTCAGCACTAAAGAGGAGGAGTTCCTCATGTTACAGTGGCACGACACCACCATGAGGTACCCGGTTAGGGATAAAGCCTCGGCCTTGCAAGCCATGTCGTTGCGGCGTAACACCGCAAAGGAGCCTAAGGCTTCATGCTGGGTAGTTTGGCACTACAAAGAGGCGGTTGCCTCATACTACTGTATATGACACTACGATGAGGTTCCCGGTACGGGATAAGGCCTCGGCTTTAAGCCATGTCATAGCGGCGTAGCACCGCAAGGGAAGCGCAAAGCGCTTCATGCCATGTCTCTTTATAATGAACTCACCTATAGTGTATGACAGAGATATCAGGCCGTCTCTTGAGGGTAAACTTGTAGACACCCAAAATTATACACTGAAACCAGGCTGGCACAGGGCCTTTAATGTGTAGCCAGAGGCACATGTAACTACATTATGTGAGTGGGAAGAATTTCAGCTATGATGCAGAATTCAAGGTTTAGTCCATTCTTGTATTTGTAGTCTGTTGTTTGACTCACGTGGAAAGATTCAAGTCTTAAGTGGCATCTATCCTAAAAGCATAATGGACAGTTACTGTGGGGAACACTCGTACTCATATATATAGAGATATGTGGAGGATTGTTGGGTTTGTAGCCTTTTGTTTTGGTTTTTAGTCCCACATCGGCTAGAAAGGAATGTGTATCTCCATATATATGAGTCTTTTTTCTTTATGGAGATGCACATGTAGTGCACATGGGTGTGCCATGTGGGATTAATTATTAATGGTATAAAGGCTTAATCAACAATTAAGAAGCTGTAAGCTTTTTGCTCTTGGAAATTTATTTCCATGGAGCTAAGCTCCGTAGGAGCTTAGCGACTCGGACTCGGACTCGGACTCGGACTCGGGCTCGGACTCGGGCTCATGAGGCGTAATGTGGCGTTTTGTTGGCACACTTTGCACTTAGCACGTCAGCATCGTCGCTAGGCGCATAGTGCGCTTAAGTTGCGCTCGTTGTGCGAGCCACTTGCGCGACCACGTTGCGCGGCCCGTTACGCGAGTCCAGTTACGCTGGCCCAGTTACGCAGCCCAGTACGCCCAGTGTGCGCAGCGTACGCAGCGTGCGTAGAGTGCGCAGTATGCGCAGCGTACGCAGTGTGCGTAGAGTGCGTAGTGTGCGTATGGCTGGCTGCATATTAGAGCGAGAACGGTTGCAGCAGTTGCTGCACGTTCAGGAGTGGTTCTGCCACTTCCCTGAAATTTAGGCAACTGCTTGGCAACCGCCCGTGGGCTATATGCAGGTTCTCTCCTCTCTCTGAGTGCAGTAGTAATCAGAATTCCAGGAAGAAAACATTGATTATTTGTGCCTTAGAAGCTTATTTTCTATGGATTAAATTGTTCTGACCACACACAACTGCGGGTGTGCCATACTCTCGGGCTCGGGGGTCCGACAAGATGACTAACATATTCGTGTAGTCTTCATCCTATCCAAATGTTTCCAGTGTTCATGGGCCACCATCTTTTGTTAATGGACTATTTGGATTAAGTGTTCGACACTCTGGGTAGCCATATGCGGCCGTGCAACACAAAATTATTTTTCCCTTGATAAAAGTTTCCCCTGGCTTCAGACACTACAATTTGGATTACATTCTATGAATCTCCCTGGATCTAGTTTTCTTAGATTTATCGTTTCTCTACCAAAGTGAAGATGCAATACATGAAACACTCGTGGCCTTTCCCAATGCATTTGCTCTTGCCACAAGACACTCATGCTCACAAGTGGATGGGAGGGTGGCTAAGGGGTAAATGAAGACATGGGGAGTCCACCTTCACACAAAAGGAAAGAAAAAAAGAAAATGACAAAACAACTACAGACTCAACTCAACTACACCCGTAGATCCAGATTTGTAGGGTATGGTCCCCATGAGTAATATGGAGTTACCAAAAGGAAGGGGTTCAGGTCTATATAAATCTTCCTCGATTCGGACATGGAACTGGTCCCAACAAACTCACTTACCAGCTATGAATGAGATGAGAATTGAGAGTGCGTAAATCCTTCATCTACCTGGTCCTTATTCATAATCACAATTTAATATAATGGAAAAAGTTATATACAAGTTGAAAACACAACTACATGGAATAATGCTCTGAAACCTGCCAATAACTATTTCTGTATCTGGAAATAAGTAGAGAATGTGGATATGTAAGACACATATGGGCCAATGTGTATAACTATAGCCTCTCCACCCATGACTGATTCAGGTTGCAGTATTTGATGCATCTGCTTCAGTATCAAGATGAACTCAGATTATGGCACCATTATCATTCAAAAACATTGTGATCCATACAACAATTTGCATATAGACTGCAGTAATGGCTGCCTTGCCATTTAGGCACTCCCTTTTCATCGACGAGCATGAAATAATCACATTATGTAAATCAGCAATAAGAAAAATATATGCACTGCAGTTCTCTGATCCAAAAGCTGGCAAAGTGTTTCAAAATAGGTAATTAGATATCAATGCAGCAATGGAAGGATGTGAGCATGTTCTGCAACTAAAGCTAATTCCGAAAATGAAATCAAGCAAGCAATATTTACCAAAGTTGTAAATGTTGATGAGTGACGAGCATAGCAAGATCCCAAGAGATTGGATTTGATACATGTTGGAATAATTAGTATATTGTATTAGCATAAAAGCACATGGAAATATTCTGAGGACATATTTGGGATGCCAGAATATGCCACATGATATTCCATTATGTAAAGGCTATATATATAAAGCCAATGAGACTATCAATAATATCATCAATCAATTGCAACATGGTATCAAAGCCACCTTTCTACAAATCCTAACCCTAGCTGCCACAAAACCCTAACCTTTCTCTCTCTTCCTCCGCCATCAAACCCTAACCCGCGCACAGCAGCCCCCCTTTTCGCACCCTTCCTGCGCCTGCTGCTGCCGCTGCCGCCGCTGTGGTACGTGCGACGGCCGCCCCCATGTGCGCGCCGCCCTCGCTGCCGCACGCAACGGCGTCTTTGTTGTCATTGTTCGGATCATTCCGAAAGAGAACACCGATGCCTAGATCTGAAAAACAGACATGTTCGGATCTAGGAGCGGACGACGAGGACGAGTGTGAGTCGTGGAGCAGACGTGGCGTGATTGGAGAGGAGAAGCATCGATGGAGGAGATCATCAAGAAGATGGATCCTGCAGAAGTTGCGACGTTGATGAAGTTGATGAAGATGTCGGCTGGTGAGAGGGCTGGTGAGAGCATGACACGAACGTCGCCGAAGTTGGAGCTTTCCTCCATCGATCTGAAGCTGGATGGACCAGCCACCTATCTGAGTTGGTCACGGCGGATGAGAAGAACCCTCGCAGGAAAGAACCTAGAGGGGTTCCTGGGCGAGAAGACAGAGCGGACGAGGGCTCGGCAGGACACGACGAGTGAAAGTACTCATATGGTGATCTACATTGGCTTCTAACTCCTTAGTCCAGTCTATTGCCGCCATAGTTCATGGCA
>JANAVB010037268.1:0-115207 GCA_029216955.1 Iris pallida | reverse complement strand
CTATGTGGCATTTCACCAAACACTTCTTTAAAAATACCGATACGTATCTGATACGGACACAAAATGGACACGAATTCCTACCAAACTTGGGCTACACCTAGGAGAACCCTAAATGGATGCATTTATGTAAAGAAATCAGGAATTCATTAGGGTTTGTAGGATTTTACCTATTGAGAGTTCAAACTCAATGTAAAGAGCCTAGACTTGATGTCTTCCTCGATTTACGCTGGTTCAAATGTCCTCAAACCTTGCTAGCAAGCACCCACAAGTCTCCTCTACTGTTGGGGATGATGATGTAATTGATTTGACTCAATTTGAATATTAGGAAAAAGAATTTGGGGAAAAACATTTAGGGTTCTATGTAGGTGTAAAAGAGGCAAGTGTTTCTTAAGGATTCTTTATAGGAGGGGGAAAATATCTATTTGTGGCTGCCACAATAGTGAATTAGGGTTAGGTTTAGATGTAGATGAGTAGCTAGGACTTGTCCACCTAATTTCAAGCCTTTCTATTGGTTCAATTAGTCATAAGGCCTTCTTTTTCACAAATATCCTAAGGAGAAATATCCTACTTAGGAATATCTAGATATTACTAACCTTGGCACTTAGTAGGAATATTCTAACCATGATTCTAACCTCAATACTAATCTAGATTAGGTTAAGCTTCTAGGTTAGTCTCTAACAATTCAATTAGCATAATATTAATTAATCAAAATTCATTTTCATTGATAAGTAAAAAATGGCCAAAATACCCTTAGGCTAAAAAGTAGTAATATGACATTCCAATCACATGACTAGGCTCCCTTGGTCATGGTTAGTCTCTAGGCTTAGCAAAACTAGGGTTTAACTAGTTAACCATCAAAATCATAATTCAATATTTTAAATAGTTTTAAATTGATTAAAAATCACCAAAAATCACAATATGATTTAAATATCATTATTAAATGATTATAATTACAAAATTTTAAAATTACCCTCATTTTTGAAAATTGGGGTTGACAATGCATGCGCGGGTCATGACAATACACATTGGATCTCCGGTCAGGAGATTGGAAAATAGGTAAAAAAAAGCATATCTCAAGTAATCAAACTACGCCAAAATTAACATGCATTTTTGAATAGACCAAAACCGTCGTAAATCATATTACATGACAGTTTTGGTATGTTAAAATATCCGTCGTTAATAGCGTGTCCCAAAATTTAAACGATAGTTTTGGACTGTCGTTTTGTAGATGAATAAAACGAAAGTTATTATCTGTCAAATAGAAACGACGGACTAAAATTGTCAAATAACATGTAACTTGGTCTGCCACTAATTTTACTTTTTCAACAGGTAAGGTATGTCATTTTTCTAAATACATAATTAAAAAAACTCAATTCATTGATATCAAATCTATTTAAACCTGTTTATCCTCTATATAAAACTGAAATACACCTGACAATAAAATTTTATATAAACATCAACAATGAAAAAACTCAATAAAAGTTGTATTAACTAATAAATGTATTGAGTTTACATAGCAATATTCCATCAAAAAAAGAAGTAACTCCAATGTTGCTAGCTCACAATGGTTTCATTCTCATGATGAATAAAAAAGAGAATGTTATTTCTAGCTTACAATCTCAAGTGCAATATAAAAAAGAGAATTTCAAAACCTCACAAACTGAACCGAATATTTTGGCCAATTATTATTTCACCAATAGTAATATCATCAAACTTTCAGTCTCTATCGAACAACATCTCATTGCTATCAATTTTTTTATCGACAATGATATTATAAGCTTCATCATTCAATGGTGCATCAGTATTCACACGTCCTATAGCAATGCCTTTCTTTCTAAAATTCTTCAAAAGAGAAGTCTGTATGGACAATGTAGCTTGATCATGTCCCTACATACAAACATAAGGAAAAAAAACATAAGTATAGAATAGTTCTTGATTCTTCATAAGTATTATGATGTGCAGAAAATATTATCTAAGGATAGGAAAAATGGGTTATTGCATAATGTGTTTCTGCATTCATATGAATGTAGTGGTGGTGTGTGTGTCCATTGGGATACCTGAAAGCACTTCTAGGTATCTATGTAGGTAAAGACATGTAAATCTGGTTGGGTAAAGATTCACTAATCTCTTAATTAATAAGAGGTAAAACTGTTTTAAAATTTGTAGAACAAAAGCATTATGCTATTTTTTTCCCCTCTGTTCTAGCACTCCCCTTCCTCCCAATTCTAATATGAATGAATCTCCTAAACAATTAAACTATATATGCTTAAAATTTGATTTGGATACCCTTATTTGGAAGCATTCTTTTAAGAGATTGTAATCCAAGAAACATATACTGTGAAACAGATGTCGGCAAATATGGATGGCACCTCAATAATCATATATAATAAACAAACAAGATAATATGCACGGCCAGTTATCTTAGGTTATAAAAGTAATGCAATACATATGGTATAACGAAACTAAAGCTATTATATTAGCAACTACTTACCTCAGAAGGACTAGGATTGTGAAACTGTAATGAAGATTGACTTGAACTAGGAGTGTTAGATCCTGCAGCCTGTAGGAAAGCTATTTTTTCTTCAAGATTCTCTATCCGATTTAACAAAGCATCATTTTTTTTGCTTTTCTTTACGAGCAATCTCCCGGCTTGCATCTGAAGCACGAATCCCCGTCTTTGAAACACCTTGACCCATTCCATGTACATAACCCTTACCATCACGGCCTAATACCTAAGCAATTTTCAAAAGAAGAGAAAGTAATTATATAGTATGAACTTGTAAGAAATTATAAACAAACATGAAAATTAATTAGAATCCCACAAATAACCATTTACAATAGCATCGTTGTCCAAATCTCTCTCCTTAGTAGGGATCTTCATCTATAAGCCTTTTAGTTTTTTCCTACAAGAGAAAAATATAACAAATATGGCTATTAAGTATTCATTATTTGCTAAATATAACGAGAAGAAAGAAGTCAAAATTTAAGCTTACTAAGTATTCGAATCCGCTTGTAGACTGGGTAAAACACGTAGGATCATTTTTACTAGTGTTTAGGTGTGTGGCCAAGTATAACACAGATCTATTGATTTCATATGTAGGACTCGTCCTTTTCTACATGAAGACAGGAAATAGGTTATTAATATATTTTCAAATTGCATCAAAATACGAGAAATGATAGATAATAGATTATTAACATCTTTACCACTTCATGTGCTACCCTCGCACAACCTTTCCTACCAGTTGTATATAATATCTTAACCTTTTTTCTCGCATTCCTTCCACAATCACGACGAACTTGATCTTCACCTGTAGAGTGTAATTCAACAAAAGCTTCCCAATCTTCTTTCTTTACATCTTCTACCACAGTACTTTTTTGCTTTGCAACAATTTCAACTCTATCATAAGTCTTTTGGAGTTCTTCCTTCCAATTTCTCCAAGCACTACTAGCTTTTTTCAAAATTTTGTCTTTATAAATTTCTGGTACTTGATATGCATTATGCAATAACAATTATAAGATATTTATATATACGAGAACAAACAAATCAGTTGCAAAATGAGGCAAAATTTAAGATGTAAAAAGCTAGGAGAATAAACAAATCAATATTGAGACCATATTTTTCTTCAAGCATCTCGCGAGACATCACTAATGGAAATCAGGACTTGTCATCAGTCTAATAGGCATATGGTAAAGTATTGGATGATTCAGGATTTCTCATTTGATAAGAAAATAGGTCAACAAATATTGGTACCCAGTGACAAATATACAACATGCAATCTACTGTAACATAAGTTAAATAACAAATAAATGAACCTAATAGTCATGCAATAACCAATAAAAAGTTCAACTGAGAATAGACTCATATTCTGTAATGTAAGTCCTGATACTTGCATATGGGATATGAAGATTCGAGTCTAAGTCCTGACACTTATGTCAGATATACAGATTCGAGTTGCAAAAACAGACTCACCATACGAGTTTCCTGTGGTCCTGAGACGCCATTTTCATCATCTTTGAATTTTATGTGGTAACCATTTTTAAAGAGTGGTCATGTTCTGCTGCTCTGTTTATCCTCTGTCCCTATGCATCCTCATGAACTAGTACTCAGTTGTTTTCTCAAAAATATACTAAGTCATTACAAAGAAGATAACACTTGTAGAAAGATTTTTTAACTTTGTTGTTTATATTTGCTGCAGAGGGATAAAGAACATAATTAGATGACTTGCAGTGCCTTATTATTAGTAGACATTTGGGGTGACGCAACTTCAATAGGACGGGCAAATTGGGTGTACTATTGGGGCGGTGCTCCTTCAACAGGACGAGCAAATTGTAGACAAGGAACTAGAGAGCACTTAGACGCATGAAACATCTATTAACCATATTATTGGTGAATGCCCTGGAGTTTCATCTCAAATAGGTCAAGAAATGTTGGTGGAAGTAGGCAATTATATAAACCCACTAGATGTAGGTACCTCGCCGGAGTCTGATGTTTGTCATCCTACGTTAGATTTTGGCCTTATGACAAGTGAGGGTGCCACTTCACCAAACCATGCTAGCAGAACATTAGGGTGCCACTTCGTTAAACCATGATAAGTGAGGGAGTAACTTCTTTATCTAGTCCATCACTAGATTCAGAGCTGCATACCAAAGCTAGAGGGGAGGATAATGGTAAAGCTAGCGGGAACCTATGTCCTACATCTAAAAATATTGTTATTCCTCTACTAATGTTCAATTATGATGAAATAATACATTTTTATTAGTTTAGAACTATCAAAACAAGAATCATAATTCACTAAGAATTTTCAAAATGCAAAATTTGAACTGGAGAGGTAATGAATTTCCACTCTTATATTTAATCTTCCTGGTACTAACATCATGATAAGCCTAGCTTGTATGTAGGAAAAGAATTTTCAATCAAAGTGCCATTCTTTAATAGAATAGACATAACAGAAATTCATACAGTAGAATAACTTGTAACACCCATTCAGTAATATAATTTCTTTTCAAAAGTAGATGTTGCAACACCCCTTCCCTGTGCAGGTAAGTAACAAAAAGAAAAACATCAACACATTTTTACCATTCGAGGTCAAATTTGTGTGTATCGTCCATGTATCATCACTTAACAAGTTTTGCAAAGTTTAAGCTAGCTTTCACTACTCAAAGTTTGGTTTGCGTCAGTTATTGCATTGGGTCTATATTGCAAATTCTAACCAAAATTTTGCCTTCTCAATTTGATCAAAAATTTGGCAATTGGCTCATATTGGCCTATATTAGCCATTTTTCTTCTGTAACTTTAGACCAAATTTCAATCATGTTTTAATCAGTCTTGGCCAAAATTTTCTCTGTACCATCTTGTACTTGCACAAATCAGATGGCAAGAGCCATCTATTAATAGATATTGGCAAGTATCGGCTATTGGCCTGTATCGATCTGATATAGACTGATACAAGCTGCATGATGGTAGCAGCTGATATGTGTCCATATTGTGTCTCTGTCCAACAGTCTCCGCGCATATGAAACATCAGGAAACAGAAAAAGATATGAAAACTGAACCTTCGCAGCATTGTGAAGTCGTACAAATTAGCTCACCTTAACACTTTTCCATGTCTTCTTTGCTATTTTTTAGAACTCGTCTCCAATCCTCAATTCCAGGTGGGCAATGTGCTTTTGCTATCTTTCCAACAGCTGATGAAAATTGTGTTGATCTAATATCTACAGGTTGTCCATACTCATTAAATATTATTATCTTTTGTGTACCTAGGAACAAATTCCAATATTAGGACTAATTGCCATCAACATGATAATTAAAACTAAGGAAACAAATACAAAAATAACAACCTGATTGATTTTGTGGACTTGTGTTTCCTTGACTCCCACCCGATCGATTTTCTATAATTGTGTCTCCTTGACTCCTATCTGAAGCGTGATTGCCGTTAACATGATTTTCTGTACTTGTATTTCCAGCACTGTTTACTTGATTTACTCCATCACCGGACATAATGAAACTAAGAAAACAGACACAAATCATCAAATAACAAACTAAAAAGTATCATCACATTAATATTTACTAAGATAAAAAAAGCAATAGGATAGTCACTAGTCACATGCCCTACAAATATTCTGTAGACAATTTTTTTCCCAAACAAATCAGTACTCGGTTCATTTCAACAAAACTGGGCAAACATTTGAAGTTTGTAGCATACAAAAACAGAATTCACAAATGAGATGGAGGCAAAGTAATGATCAACAATGTTCTAGGAAAAAAAAGATTAATCACGATTAATAGGGCTCAGTAATATCCTCATAATCCAATTAATTAGATGGCGGTTAATCGAAAATTCTAAGGGGCCACGTAATTATGATTGAATCGTTCAAGTTATCCCAATAATCTGTACCCAGCCAGGGACCAAAAGAATATTGTAAATGGTTTAATATCACATAGATGGTAAGTGTAAGAAGGCAAGCAATGGATGAAACAAATTGATGCTAGCATGTAACCAAAACAGAACTTCAATTCGAACAGAACTTCATGCTAATTACTACCCAAAATTTATTCACGACAAAAATGCTACTTCAATTCGAACAGATCTTCATGCAGGATTACTATAATTAGTAATTACCTGTACATAAACATATAAATCTCGTATGAGTTTTACTGAGCTGTACCTTTGTATAATGATATGTCAATGTATTTGTTGTCTTTGTTGAAGTAGCCTAATAGTTTGAAGATATGGGCACTTCTGCAGTTTACTATTGTCAGTACGAGTTTCTATGTGAATGGAATGATGGAAACAAGAACTTTTAGAAAACTGTAGGAGATTTCATTGCTGGAACAAGAAATTCTCATGCAACTCTGTAGGAAATAATAATGCCCTTGTTCTCATTGCTAGGGTTTGTTACAATATATATAGTGTCTACATTTGGGCTTATGGGTTATGGGCCATATTTACATTACAAATATAATCTAACAATCTAACACCCTCCTCAAGTTGGAGCGTGCAAGTCACAAATGCCTAACTTGGGAAGGAAAGAATCAAACACATGCTTTCTAAGGGGCTTAGTGAAGATGTCAGCCAGTTGACTAGAAGTAGGAACATGCGTGGCTATTACGGTGCCATCTCTAATTGCATCGCGAACAAAATGCAAATCCACCTTAATATGCTTACTGCGCTCATGAAATACCGAGTTCTGAGCCAGGTGCAGGGCTGACTGACTGTCACAATAAACCGATATAGCAGACTCCTGGCGAACGCCCAAACACACCAATAACTCCTTCAACCATTTCAACTCACAAACAAGTGCAGCAATAGATCGGTATTCAGCTTCAGCGGAAGATCGGGAAACAGTTGGTTGCTTCTTGGTCTTCCAAGAAATAGGAGACCCCCCCAGAAACACCAACCAGCCCGTAACAGAGCGGCGAGTCAAGGGACAACTTGTCCAGTCGGAATCACACCAACCAGAAAGACGAAGATCACAATCAGCTTTCAAAAGAATACCCTATCCCGGTGCATGTTTGAGATATCTAACAACTCTCAAAGCAGCATGCCGATGATCTTGTCGAGGCTCCTGTAAGAATTGAGACAAGATATGCATAGCATAGGCTAAGTCAGGGCGAGTAAATGATAGATAAATCAACCTTCCAACCAGCCTCCGATAAGGCTCTGCATCCTCCATCTTTGGACTAGTCGATTCTGCCAGCTTGTGATTGGGCTCCATGGGAAAACCAGCAGGTCGATACCCCATCAAGGCGCATTCTGAAATGATGTCCAAAGCATACTTCCTTTGACACAAGAAAATTCCTTCTGCACTCTGAGCCACCTCTATACCAAGAAAGTACTTCAACACACCAAGGTCCTTCATGTGAAAGCAAGAACTAAGGTACTTTTTGAACGCATCTAAAGCACCTGAGTCATTACCAGACACAATCATATCATCCACATAGATCAGAACATGCAACTCTACCTTCCCTTTAAAAAGAGAGAAAAAGGAATAATCGGAATGAGATTGAACAAATCCATAGGATATTAGAGAAGCAGCAAGCTTAGCAAACCAACAACGTGGTGCCTGTTTCAATCTATATAGAGATTTACGCAGGCGACACACTTTATTGGGGTTCACTATGCGAAAAACCTGGCGGCAACTTCATATATACTTCTTCTGTCAGATCTCTATAAAGAAAAGTATTGTACACATCCATCTGGTGTAAAATCCAGCCTCTCACAGCTGCAACAACCAAGAATGCTCGAACTGTAGGCATCTTAGCTACCGGGGCAAACGTCTCTGAATAGTCGATCCCCTCAACCTGATGATTACCGAACACAACCAACCGTACTTTTAAACGCTCAATACTTCCGTCGGATTTGTACTTGATTTTATACACCCATTGACTTCCCAATGCTTTCTTTCCAGAAGGCAAATCGACAAGACTCCATGTCCTATTATCTTCCAGAGCCTGTATTTCAGTTTGCATAGCCGTGCGCCATCCTGAATCTCGCGAGGCCTGGCGATAGGAAGTAGGCTCAACACCTGCAGTGATGGCTGCAAGAAAATCTCTGTGTCCAGCAGTAAATATGTCATAACTTAGAAATTGTGTTAGAGGATACGAAGTACCTGAGGAAGTGACAGAAACAGATGAATTGTGGTGAAGGGGAAGACTTTTACTTCGAACAGCATTCGTCACAAAATCCTGTAATCGTACTGGCTGTGATTTCTTTCTCATTTCTCATCCCAATACTACCTCGTCGGGCACCTCTGGCAACACTGTATCCCCTGTATCATTAGTAGTATCCGTATTACCCCCAGCGGATTCTTCTGTCAATACTTCTGTAGCTACCTGTGCATGCTCGCTACTCGGTGCCGTGCCACCAACAACCACTCCGGCCTCAGCCACCGTAGCCGGCACCACCCCAAAAGTCTCTATATCGTCTTCCGGCACCGCAACAGATGTATGGCGTATCGCAGAAGACATCTCGCTAGCAGAGCCACACCCAGGAAATTTTTTTTCATAAAAAGTTACATCACGGGACATAAAAAATTCACCAGTCTCCAAATCATACAATTTCCATCCTTTTTTATCAAGTGGATACCCAACAAAGATGCATTTTCTACTCTTGCTAGCAAATTTATCATGTTGGGATTTCAAATCATACGCATAGCACAGACAACCAAAAATACGTAGATGAACATACGAAGGAGTCGAACCATATAAAACTTCATAAGGAGACTTAAAATGCAAGATACTAGAAGGTGTTCTATTTATCAGATAACATGCACCCAGAACACATTCCTCCCAAAAATCCACAGAAAGAGAACCCTGAAATCTCAATGCCCTGACGACATTTAAAATATGTCGATGTTTTCTTTCCACCCTTCCATTCTGTTGCGGTGTCCCAACACAGGATGTTTGGAACAATATACCTTGAGATAAAAAATAATCTCGTAAATAATTAAATTCTGTGCCATTGTCACTCTGCACACGACGTACATCGGCCCCAAACTAACGCTTCACCATAGCAATAAATTTAAGAAACATAGAATAGACATCACACTTATCCTTCAACAAAACAACCCAAACAGCTCTAGAAAAATCATCCACCAAAGTAAAAAAATACCGTGTCCCATTAGATGACGGAACACTATATGGTCCCCACAGATCACAGTGGATAAATTCAAAGCATCTCAAAGCATGACTACTACTATCAGGAAAGGTATCACGAGTCTGTTTAGCTTGATCACAAATATCACAAGCCTTATGAGAAAACACACCACTACCAGAGAGAAAAGATAAAGTCTGCATTACTTTATTTGAAGGATGCCCCAGTCTACTATGCCAAACCTCAGAATCACTCTCTTTGTATGCCAGGATCACCGAAGCCAAAGAAGCTGGAACCTCCCCCAAGAAGTAAAGTCCACCCCTTTGTTCACCTGCTCCAATCACCATCCTCATACTTCGGTCCTGAACAAAACACAAATCAGGAGTAAATAACATATCACAATTTCTGGCACCAATCGATTGGGAGACAGAGATTAAATTATAAGTCAATGTCGGAACATAAAGAACGTCCGTCAACACCAACGAAGCAGTCAAAAATACTTTACCTCTCAGAACAGCCTCAATAGTGCTTCCATCAGGCAAAATCACAAGGCAGACAGGACCCTCAAACCAATCAACTAAACAGTCACGAGAGCCTGTCGCATGAAGAGTAGCCCCAGTATCGAATATCCAAGGGACAGAAGAATTCTTATCGATCAGACGATCAGAGTTTGAAGAACCAGGGTTGGAAGAACTGTCGTTACCCAGCAAGCTCATCAGTTTCTGCCATTGTTCACCTGAGAGTGGTGAAGGATACTGTCACGACCCGCACCCACTGTGAGGGTACAAGAGCATAACAACGCCCAGCCTACGCCGCAGTGTCGGCGGTAGAACGCTGTTCTAGGTCATGAACTATAACTAACATAATATGAATACTCTCCATAAGGAGGCCAACACAGAGGTACAACTCAATCACAATCTAGAGATAGAATATGGCACGATAAAATAGATAAGAGAATCCTCAACTGAGGTACAACAGAAATAAAATACAAGTCTAATCATCTCAAAAATATATACAACTCTGAATCAAGAACAACAACTAAACATAAAATGGAAAAACAGTCTAAGCTATCTATACTAAGCAGGGTATCGTCCTCAGCAGCTGCCTGAACCTCCCTAGGGGTCCAGGTCGCGAGTGTCATCTAGGCAAGCTCCAAGTAAGGGGTGCAGGGTTCCTCATCATCCTCTGTAAAATTTTCAACAGGTCCAGTCAAGACGGGAGCGAGCACAGTACATCTCAACAGTTCATAGCAGGTTAGAAAATATAATCATGCAGTAAAGTAAGATATAGATACTGAAGAAATGTAGTATGTAAACAGGGAGAGAGAACTGTAATAGAAATATCTACTATAAGTAAAGAGCTACCAGTGACTAGTGATTTAGAGCACAAAGTCGACATATGAACAGCTTAATTGTACATGGCTATACTAAAGAGGCGTACATGGCTATTCTACTTTGGAAATTGTTCACATGGCTATTTATACTCCCCCGTACCCCCAACTAATACACAAGGATCCAAACAGGTTATGTTATGATTCTATGTAACAGCCCCCGAAGGGTGATAAGCCCCCAAAGGTGATAGACCCCGAAGGTAATAGACCCCGAAGGTAATAGACCCCGAAGGTAATGGACCCCGAAGGTAATAGACCCCGAAGGTAATAGACCCCGAAGGTGATACATAGTAGTCCCAAAGATAGGGATTCTGATAGACCCAATAAATGGGATAAGGATTCAAAGAAGACTCTGTGATCATATGAGTATATGTCACAAGTGATCAAAGAACCAAAGAAGCATATGATACGCTATGTAAGTGAAACGCACAGAACATAGAGTACCCGATGCTCCCTGAAGGGATAACATCTCAAGAAGGGATCCATATAGTACTAATCCGTGTGACCAACGTGACAGTATCAAGTAAAGTAATTTAATGCAGGAAATAATTCTAAGCAGGATATAAAATGATCAGAGAATGTACTCGTCTCGTATCTGAATGGCTGAAATAAATGTACTGTCCGAGATGAGGTACCTGACTCCTAGTTAGAGCAACACAAGTCAAGATGTACACAGGAAATGATAAATATAATCTACAATGCATCAGCATGCTGTCTAGGTCAAACTAGACTAAAGTCAACACTTGGTCAACTCCAGTCAACTAGACTAGTCAAACTAGGTCAACTAGGTCAAGTCCTAGCCCAACAAGTATAATAAGTCTCACTAGGCCTAACCAAGCCTAGTCTAGCAATCACACACCAATCACAAGGCTATACAAGTCTAACTAGACACTCACTATGCATACAGACACACCCATAGGCCATGAGCCCTAGGCTATAGGCTATATCTTGCCTATAAACCAACTCACAATCACATATACACATAAAAATATATATATATCCAATATATATTGTACACACATTAATAATAGGCTACCTATATGTGCATCACACATATGTATATATATATACATGTACATATGTATATACACATATATATATATATATATAGAATGGAAAAGTAGAAAGGTGATGGTGTACATGTATTTCTGTTCATGTGTGTGTGTGTGAAGTGACATGAGAGTGTCACATGAGAGTGTGTGTTATCATGGAATGAGTGTTAGGCAAATGTGTCAAGGGGGTGTTAGTGAATGAGGGTGTGAGGGTTATTTGTGAGAGGAAGAGATGAATGAAGAGTGGGTTACATGTGTAGGAAAACAGTGAAGTACAATTCCTGGAAAATTAGTGAGCTAATCATGTGAGATTTTGTGTAAACCTGTGGACAGTGTCATCTGTGTGTAGTAGTATGGGAAAATAGGGCAATACCAAAACAGTGTGGTGTTTTAACCTGGAAACAGTGAACGGTATCATATGTACAGTGTCAATAGAAGAATCAGTGTAATATTAATTCCTGGAACTGTGAGGCAACATGTGAGATTGTGTGAGTGTGAAATCCTAAAAATAGTAGAGTAGTAATAAGAATTACATGACAGGTTATTAAGGAAATGAAATGACAGTTGTAGCAAGGTGAATAGGAATCAATCACAGGTATTCAAAACAAGGAAATCAACTCTCAGTTAATGGAGATTGACAGTAAGCATATCTGTCAACCCACACCAATTTGAATTCTCTTAACAAAACAAAACCAATGCAATGCATAGAGAATAATCATTCAATATTCAGTTTAAGGAATCATGTGACTAGTTCAATAGGGATACAAACTCAGGTATTAAGAAGGAATGGAAATCAATGTCAGGTTTTTATAGAAACTATTGACAGTTTCTTATGAAAACAGTGAGCTAATACATGGTGTAAACCTGTGTGTGTACAGTGAGTGTTAGGCATGACAGTTAACATCGAGAACAATTTGCAGTTCTTAATATACTATTTGACAGTAAATAGGAAATGAAATCAATTTGACATTTCAATAGGATTAAGGAAAGGAAATCAACTCAGGTTTTAAGAGATGGAAACAATTCTCAGGAATTGAGAATTCCTGGAGCCTAATGACAGTTAACATAGGTTATGGCCTGTTTCTCAGGTTTTTCAAAAAAAACAACTTGACAGTTCAAAAGGAAATTCAAAACCAATTCGAATCCTATCCCCAAGTTAACACCAATCATTCAACTCAACATCTCAACACAGGGATCGAATCATCATTTAACATATTCAAATCTTTGAGAATATCAAGTCTAAACAATAATTAAAACTGGTACAATTACAGTGTATATTCTAACTTAAATTTGAATCCTTAACTAATTGGAACCCCAAATGGCCCAAGGCAAATTCGAAACTAAATTTTCAGTTTTCAGGTTGTGTATAGCAGTTAGGAATAGTGAGTATCACAAGGAAATCACATTGACAGTTTATAACTAGAACCAAATGACAGTTAAATAAACAATTTCAAAATAATTCACATAAATGAATCTAAAACTCAGTGATTGTAATAAACAAATCCCAGTTTAAAATCTACATCATGCATAGCCTAACCTGTTCTCAGGAATAACATATCACACCAACCAAATCTCAGATTTCTAAAATTACTAAACCATCTCAGGTTTTTGCAATGACTTGATAATCATTTCAGAACTAAATCAAGAATTTCAAATCTCAGTTATATACAACAACTCATGCTTGCTTTCCCTGTTTTGGATTGAACCCACATATGTAAATCTGATCATAATTCAAAATCTACATTTAAACTTCAAAATTAACAATTTAAATGTCATTTAAATTCTAAAAATGAAGAACTTAACATGGTATCAATGAACATTTCGAAAAAAACCCAAATTTGAATATCAAAACATGATAAAAACCCAAAGCAAAGATTGGTAAACATTGTGTCATGCATACACGTGTCAAACATGGTGTGTGTGTCCAAACAAGGGGACACAAACGTGTCCAAAACCAAAACAAACATGTGGTGTGCACACAGTGTACATGACCCTCGTACAGGGGTTTCGAGTCGTCGTGGACACAGCACACGACACGTGTGACCACGTGGTCATGTCCACGTGTAGCCCACATGTCAGGCTACACGTTAGACACCCTGTGAGGTGTCCACGTGGTGTCTACAGCGGACACGAGACCGCGAGTTGCGCGTGTCTGTGCGTGCTCAGCCGCCCGCGCGCGACAGCGCGCGGCCAGTGCGGCCCCGATTTCTCAGTGCACAGCCCACGAGAAGCTGCCAAACTTTGGGAGCTTGGTGGCAGACATTGCCCCAAGTTTTCCCCAAAATTTGAGGACACGACGTGTCCTGTGTCCAGAGAAATGGACCCCGTGATGCAGGACACGGCCTACGGGCCCGTGCTGCGTGTCCACACGAAATGCACGACACACAAGGACACGAAACACCAAACATCCTTCACAAACATTCATACACACACCTAGATCTACAAACCTATGTAATTAGTTTTACAAAAATCGAAAATCGAATCCTTAGTGGCATTTCTACAAACACCTAGGTTTCCTATTGGATACGTGTCCGATACGGACACGAAATGGACACAAAACTTAGCAATACCTACACCACTAGTTAGGGTATTCCTAGGGCTTCCTATTAATGCAATTAAATCTCTATTTTATGGAGAGGATTAGGAATTACCTTGGTGTGTGAAAAAGCCCAAAAAACTTCAAAGAGGGGTGTTTCTCTTGCCACCCAAGCTCCTCCAAATTGCTCCTCCACTGAAATTTCTCACCATAGTCAGGAAATACACAGAGATTAGGATCTATTGCAAGAAATTAGAAGAAAAAAGGAGTTGAAATGGAAAAGTTATGGATTGGGGAAGAAAGGGTTTTACCTCTATTTCCAAACTTTGCTATTTCTTAAAGGAGGCTAGCCCTAAGTGGTAGAGACATTAAATAGGAGTGGGGATGATCATAATGACCAGCCATGGGCTGATTAGAATTAGGGTTAGCTACTTGGGTAGGCCTATGGGCTTTAAGTCTCAAGTCATTAATCATGACTTATGAAGTCATAAGCCATATTAGTCAAATCAACTCCAACTTTCTCCAAACAAGTTCCAATGGCTTAACCCTCACTAAATTAGGTCAAACCAAGTTTACTTAACCTAACCAAGTGGTCTTAACCTAGGTTAGTCACTAGGTTAGCCTTCTAGTCAACACTAGTCAACCCTCAATTAAACAATTCCAAAATAAATTCTAAAAATTCCCATAAATTCAAATAAATTATAATAAATCCAAATAACCCTAAAATGTCAAAAATATCCTAATCACATGGCTAGGCTCTAGGGTAGGCAGTCTCTACTGTTCACTCGCACAACACCAAATCATAAGTCATGATTTAAATAGTTTTAAAAAAATTATTAAAAATCACCAAAAATTATATTAAAATTTTAAATACCATAATTAAATAAATTAAATACAAAATTTCAAAATTATCCTCATCTGGAAAACTGGATGTTACAATCCTACCCACCTTATAAAAATTTTGTCCTCGAAATTAAGATGGTAGCAGGCCTTCTAGGTCAAACACCCCACAAACAAAGTCTCAAACATACCGTCAGATAATCATATGCGTCTGTCCAAATCATGATACTCAGAATCTTCGTCGTGCTAGTGAGCAAGGCTACGATAATCACAGAGTCCTCGACTAAGGCACATATCTCTAGAATCATGGTATTTAAAATTTTTGCGTTGCCGCATGCTTGGCAGCGAAAACCTTAAATTCTCACACCCGAGAAATACGTCCTAAATCTGACTATATGTCCTCACTATACCAGCTAACACGACTATCGAAGATTCTAGATTCCATAACTGGGTGACCTAGCCCATATGATTCATCTCAGAAATAAATCAAACATAACACGAGAACAACAGGACAAAATTGATAAATCAAAAAGGAACAGAGGGAATCAAGATTTCAAGGCAGTTATAAGAGGCAATTGCAGAATTGAGTCAAAAGAACGGAACCTGCAACTAGATCTCCAACGGCCTGAGCATCTTCGACTGTCCTGGCGAAAGCTCGCCCTTGCTGGCCTCCCCTGGCCTGCTGCTGATGCTGCATGTACCTCTGTTGCTGAGTCGGTAAGGGTAATCCTGTCTGCTGGCCTACCGGAGCCCTAACTCCTGTATCCTGAACTGTCTGTCCTGATGACTCGGGACACTCTCTCAGACGATGATCGGATCCTCCGCAAAGCAAACATCTGCCCAGCCTCTTCCGGTATTCGCCCCAACCATGCCCTGGTCTCTTGCAAAAAGGGCAAATGATAACAAGCTGTTGTCCCGGGGTCTGCTGCTGGCTCTGCGGCTGCTGTGCCTGCTGAAAGGGTACACGGTCTTGAAACTGTCGCTGCTGAAGGTAGACCCTCGGCTGCTGGTACTGCTGCTGAAACAGTAGAAGTAGCATTTGCTGCAAAAACTGTAGGGGTGGCATCTGCTGCTGAAACTGTGGCTGAATCTGCAAGTGGGGCATCTGATGCGGATACTGCTGCTGAATCTGCAGATGGGGCATCTGATGCGGATACTGTTGCTGAATTTGTAGGTGGGGCCTCTTGGCCGGGCCCGCACTGCCACTAGCTCCCTGAGTGTCTCGCATCCTCTTCTCCTTCAGCCCAAGATCGTCCTCCGCTGTCATGGCTCCTACCAGAATCTGTTCGAAAGTGGCGTCGCGGCCGCTCTTGGTATATGACTTGATCTCCTTGATCAAACCCCTGCAGAACCTCCTCGCCTTCCCGACCTCGGTAAGGTCCTCGATGAATCTGCTCAAACGGCTGAACTCTCCAGCGTACTCCTCAACGGTCTGGTTCCCCTGAACCAAACTCTCGAACTGCGCCTCCAAAGCACGGAGTGAGGTATCGGGAAAGAATTTCTCTTTGAACAGTTTCTTGAACGCTGCCCAAGTCTGACCGGCTGTACCAATCCTCGGGTCCGTCTGGTACCAGGTACGGGCCAAGTCCTGCATCTGACTGGCGGCTGCCTCGATCTGTAATCCTGCTGGTATCTGTGCCAATCGAAATATCTCCTCAATGTGCTCTATCCAATTGTCAGTGTATATGATGCCCTCTGTACCCTTGAAGTCTCGGGGTTCCATCTTCTTGAAGGAATGGATGTCTGGAGTCCTCGGCTGATGCGGCTGCATCTGGCCTCCCTGTGACTGAGCAGCTACCAGCTCCACTGTCGTCCTGACCAACTGGTGAGTATCTTGTATGCTCTGTCGGATATCAGCAGACTGGCTCTGCTGTATCTGTTGCTGAAACTCCATGAATCGTTGGAAGAGGGTAAACATCTGAGCCGCATCTACTGTCCCTGGAGGTAACTGCTGCTGAGTCATATCTGGAATGACGGGAGAAGACCTCCGGACAGGTGGAGGTGCACTCCCAAAGGCTGCAGAGGCTCCTATATGAGCAGAAATAGGGGGTGCTATGGTCCCAGCGTCCACGATCAGGCGAGGGGTGGTAGGCCTCTCACCAGCGACTGCTGAGCCAAAGCGATACGATCGTGTCTCGATCACCATCCTGGAGACAGATCAAACAAGGAATCAATACTGAGATAGAATTGATAATTCAAGGGAGGACAGTTATCCAAGGAAGCAAATTTTCAACAGAAATTTAGATGGCAGGAATCCAGTTAAGAGTTTTTTCTAATGTGATTGAGTACCTCAAAAATATCCTAATTCCTACTGCAGGCTGTAGTGATACTCTAATTCGAATAACACTACACAAACTCGACCTGCATGGGCCACCACTAAAAACGTGTCACGACCCGCACCCACTGTGAGGGTACGAGAGCGTAACAACGCCCAGCCTACGCCGCAGTGTCGGCGGTAGAACGCTGTTCTAGGTCATGAACTATAACTAACATAATATGAATACTCTCCATAAGGAGGCCAACACAGAGGTACAACTCAATCACAATCTAGAGATAGAATATGGCACGATAAAATAGATAAGAGAATCCTCAACTGAGATACAACAGAAATGAAATACAAGTCTAATCATCTCAAAAAAATATACAACTCTGAATCAAGAACAACGACTAAACATAAAATGGAAAAACAATCTAAGCTATCTATACTAAGCAGGGTATCGTCCTCAGCAGCTGCCTGAACCTCCCCAGGGGTCCAGGTCGCGAGTGTCATCTAGGCAAGCTCCAAGCAAGGGGTGCAGGGTTCCTCATCATCCTCTGTAAAATTTTCAACAGGTCCAGTCAAGACGGGAGCGAGCACAGTACATCTCAACAGTTCATAGCAGGTTAGAAAATATAATCATGCAGTAAAGTAAGATATAGATACTGAAGAAATGTAGTATGTAAACAGGGAAAGAGAACTGTAATAGAAATATCTACTATAAGTAAAGAGCTACCAGTGACTAGTGATTTAGAGCACAAAGTCGACATGTGAACGGCATGATTGTACATGGCTATACTAAAGAGGCGTACATGGCTATTCTACTTTGGAAATTGTTCACATGGCTATTTATACTCCCCCGTACCCCCAACTAATACACAAGGATCCAAACAGGTTATGTTATGATTCTATGTAATAGCCCCCGAAGGGTGATAAGCCCCCAAAGGTGATAGACCCCGAAGGTAATAGACCCCGAAGGTAATAGACCCCGAAGGTAATGGACCCCGAAGGTAATAGACCCCGAAGGTAATAGACCCCGAAGGTAATACATAGTAGTCCCAAAGATGGGGATTCTGATAGACCCAATAAATGGGATAAGGATTCAAAGAAGACTCTGTGATCATATGAGTATATGTCACAAGTGATCAAAGAACCAAAGAAGCATATGATACGCTATGTAAGTGAAACGCACAGAACATAGAGTACCCGATGCTCCCTGAAGGGATAACATCTCAAGAAGGGATCCATATAGTACTAATCCGTGTGACCAACGTGACAGTATCAAGTAAAGTAATTTAATGCAGGAAATAATTCTAAGCAGGATATGAAATGATCAGAGAATGTACTCGCCTCGTATCTGAATGTCTGAAAAAAAAGTACTGTCCGAGATGAGGTACCTGACTCCTAGTTAGAGCAATACAAGTCAAGATGTACACAAGAAATGATAAATATAATCTACAATGCATCTGCATGTTGTCTAGGTCAAACTAGACTAAAGTCAACACTTGGTCAACTCCAGTCAACTAGACAAGTCAAACTAGGTCAACTAGGTCAAGTCCTAGCCCAACAAGTCTAATAAGTCTCACTAGGCCTAACCAAGCCTAGTCTAGCAATCACACACCAATCACAAGGCTATACAAGTCTAACTAGACACTCACTATGCATACAGACACACCCATAGGCAATGAGCCCTAGGCTATAGGCTATATCTTGCCTATAAACCAACTCACAATCACATATACACATAACAATATATATATCCAATATATATTGTACACACATTAATAATAGGCTACCTATATGTGCATCACACTTATGTATATATATATATATACATGTACATATATATATACACATATACATATAGAGAATGGAAAAGTGGAAAGGTGATGGTGTTCATGTATTTGTGTTCATGTGTGTGTGTGTGAAGTGACATGAGAGTGTCACATGAGAGTGTGTGTTATCATGGAATGAGTGTTAGGCAAATGTGTCAAGGGGGTGTTAGTGAATGAGGGTGTGAGGGTTATTTGTGAGAGGAAGACATGAATGAAGAGTGGGTTACATGTGTAGGAAAACAGTGAAGTACAATTCCTGGAAAATTAGTGAGCTAATCTTGTGAGATTTTGTGTAAACCTGTGGACAGTGTCATCTGTGTGCAGTGGTATGGGAAAACAGGGCAATACCAAAACAGTGTGGTGTTTTAACCTGGAAACAGTGAATGGTACCATATGTACAGTGTCAGTGGAAGAATCAGTATAATATTAATTCCTGGAACTGTGAGGCAACATGTGAGATTGTGTGAGTGTGAAATCCTAAAAATAGTAGAGTAGTAATAGGAATCACATGACAGGTTATTAAGGAAATGAAATGACAGTTGTAGCAAGGTGAATAGGAATCAATCACAGGTATTCAAAACAAGGAAATCAACTCTCAGCTAATGGAGATTGACAGTAAGCATATCTATCAACCCACACCAATTTGAATTCTCTTAACAAAACAAAACCAATGCAATGCATAGAGAATAATCATTCAATATTCAGTTTAAGGAATCATGTGACTAGTTCAATAGGGATACAAACTCAGGTATTAAGAAGGAATGGAAATCAATGTCAGGTTTTTATAAGAACTATTGACAGTTTCTTATGAAAATAGTGAGCTAATACATGGTGTAAACCTGTGTGTGTACAGTGAGTGTTAGGCATGACAGTTAACATCGAGAACAATTTACAGTTCTTAATATACCATTTGACAGTAAATAGGAAATGAAATCAATTTGACATTTCAATAGGATTAAGGTAAGGAAATCAACTCAGGTTTTAAGAGATGGAAACAATTCTCAGGAATTGAGAATTCCTGGAGCCTAATGACAGTTAACATAGGTTATGGCCGTTTCTCAGGTTTTTCAAAAAAAACAACTTGACAGTTCAAAAGAAAATTCAAAACCAATTCGAATCCTATCCCCAAGTTAACACCAATCATTCAACTCAATATCTCAACACAGGGATCGAATCATCATTTAACATATTCAAATCTTTGAGAATATCAAGTCTAAACAATAATTAAAACTGGTACAATTATAGTGTATATTCCAACTTAAATTTGAATCCTTAACTAATTGGAACCCAAATGGCCCAAGGCAAATTCGAAACTAAATTTTCATTTTTCAGGTTGTGTATAGCAGTTAGGAATTGTGAGTATCACAAGGAAATCACATTGACAGTTTATAACTAGAACCAAATGACAGCTCAATAAACAATTTCAAAACAATTCACATAAATGAATCTAAAACTCAGTGATTGTAATAAACAAATCCCAGTTTAAAATCTACATCATGCATAGCCTAACCTGTTCTCAGGAATAACATATCACACCAACCAAATCTCAGATTTCTAAAATTACTAAACCATCTCAGGTTTTTGCAATGACTTGATAATCATTTCAGAACTAAATCAAGAATTTCAAATCTCAGTTATATACAACAACTCATGCTTGCTTTCCCTGTTTTGGATTGAACCCACATATGTAAATCTGATCATAATTCAAAATCTACATTTAAACTTCAAAATTAACAATTTAAATGTCATTTAAATTCTGAAAATGAAGAACTTAACATGGTATCAATGAACATTTCGAAAAAACCCAAATTCGAATATCAAAACATGATAAAAACCCAAAGCAAAGATTGGTAAACATTGTGTCATGCATACACGTGTCAAACATGGTGTGTGTGTCCAAACAAGGGGACACAAACGTGTCCAAAACCAAAACAAACATGTGGTGTGCACACAGTGTACATGACCCTCGTACAGGGGTTTCGAGTCGTCGTGGACACAGCACACGACACGTGTGACCACGTGGTCATGTCCACGTGTAGCCCACATGTCAGGCTACACGTTAGACACCCTGTGAGGTGTCCACATGGTGTCTACAGCGGACACGAGACCGCGAGTTGCACGTGTCTGTGCGTGCTCAGCCGCCCGCGCGCGACAGCGCGCGGCCAGTGCGGCCTCGATTTCTCAGTGCACAGCCCACGAGAAGCTGCCAAACTTTGGGAGCTTGGTGGCAGACATTGCCCCAAGTTTCCCCCAAAATTTGAGGATACGACGTGTCCTGTGTCCAGAGAAATGGACCCCGTGATGCAGGACACGGCCTACGGGCCCGTGCTGCGTGTCCACACGAAATGCACGACACACAAGGACACGAAACACCAAACATCCTTCACAAACATTCATACACACACCTAGATCTACAAACCTATGTAATTAGTTTTACAAAAATCAAAAATCGAATCCTTAGTGGCATTTCTACAAACACCTAGGTTTCCTATTGGATACGTGTCCGATACGGACACGAAATGGACACAAAATTTAGCAATACCTATACCAGTAGTTAGGGTATTCCTAGGGCTTCCTATTAATGCAATTAAATCTCTATTTTATGGAGAGGATTAGGAATTACCTAGGTGTGTGAAAAAGCCCAAAAAGCTTCAAAGAGGGGTGTTTCTCTTGCCACCCAAGCTCCTCCAAATTGCTCCTCCACTGAAATTTCTCACCATAGTCAGGAAATACACAGAGATTAGGATCTATTGCAAGAAATTAGAAGAAAAAAGGAGTTGAAATGGAGAAGTTATGGATTGGGGAAGAAAGGGTTTTACCTCTATTTCCAAATTTTGCTATTTCTTAAAGGAGGCTAGCCCTAAGTGGTAGAGACATTAAATAGGAGTGGGGATGATCATAATGACCAGCCATGGGCTGATTAGAGTTAGGGTTAGCTACTTGGGTGGGCCTATGGGCTTTAAGTCTCAAGTCATTAATCATGACTTATGAAGTCATAAGCCATATTAGTCAAATCAACTCCAACTTTCTCCAAACAAGTTCCAATGGCTTAACCCTCACTAAATTAGGTCAAACCAAGTTTACTTAACCTACCCAAGTGGTCTTAACCTAGGTTAGTCACTAGGTTAGCCTTCTAGTCAACACTAGTCAACCCTCAATTAAACAATTCTAAAATAAATTCTAAAAATTCCCATAAATTCAAATAAATTATAATAAATCCAAATAACCCTAAAATGTCAAAAATATCCTAATCACATGGCTAGGCTCTAGGGTAGGCAGTCTCTACTGTTCACTCGCACAACACCAAATCATAAGTCATGATTTAAATAGTTTTAAAAAAATTATTAAAAATTACCAAAAATTATATTAAAATTTTAAATACCATAATTAAATAAATTAAATACAAAATTTCAAAATTATCCTCATCTGGAAAACTGGGTGTTACAATCCTACCCACCTTATAAAAATTTTGTCCTCGAAATTAAGATGGTAGCAGGCCTTCTAGGTCAAACACCCCACAAACAAAGTCTCAAACATACCGTCAGATAATCATATGCGTCTGTCCAAATCATGATACTCAGAATCTTCGTCGTGCTAGTGAGCAAGGCTACGATAATCACAGAGTCCTCGACTAAGGCACATATCTCTAGAATCATGGTATTTAAAATTTTTGCGTTGCCGCATGCTTGGCAGCAAAAACCTTAAATTCTCACACCCGAGAAATACGTCCTAAATCTGACTATATGTCCTCACTATACCAGCTAACACGACTATCGAAGATTCTAGATTCCATAACTGGGTGACCTAGCCCATATGATTCATCTCAGAAATAAATCAAACATAACACGAGAACAACAGGACAAAATTGATAAATCAAAAAGGAACAGAGGGAATCAAGATTTCAAGGCAGTTATAAGAGGCAATTGCAGAATTGAGTCAAAAGAACGGAACCTGCAACTAGATCTCCAAAGGCCTGAGCATCTTCGACTGTCCTGGCGAAAGCTCGCCCTTGCTGGCCTCCCCTGGCCTGCTGCTGATGCTGCATGTACCTCTGTTGCTGAGTCGGTAAGGGTAATCCTGTCTGCTGGCCTACCGGAGCCCTAACTCCTGTTTCCTGAACTGTCTGTCCTGATGACTCGGGACACTCTCTCAGACGATGATCGGATCCTCCGCAAAGCAAACATCTGCCCAGCCTCTTCCGGTATTCGCCCCAACCATGCCCTGGTCTCTTGCAAAAAGGGCAAATGATAACAAGCTGTTGTCCCGGGGTCTGCTGCTGGCTCTGCGGCTGCTGTGCCTGCTGAAAGGGTACACGGTCTTGAAACTGTCGCTGCTGAAGGTAGACCCTCGGCTGCTGGTACTGCTGCTGAAACAGTAGAAGTAGCATTTGCTGCAGAAACTGTAGGGGTGGCATCTGCTGCTGAAACTGTGGCTGAATCTGCAAGTGGGGCATCTGATGCGGATACTGCTGCTGAATCTGCAGATGGGGCATCTGATGCGGATACTGTTGCTGAATCTGTAGGTGGGGCCTCTTGGCCGGGCCCGCACTGCCACTAGCTCCCTGAGTGTCTCGCATCCTCTTCTCCTTCAGCCCAAGATCGTCCTCCGCTGTCATGGCTCCTACCAGAATCTGCTCGAAAGTGGCGTCGCGGCCGCTCTTGGTATATGACTTGATCTCCTTGATCAAACCCCTGCGGAACCTCCTCGCCTTCCCGACCTCGGTAAGGTCCTCGATGAATCTGCTCAAACGGCTGAACTCTCCAGCGTACTCCTCAACGGTCTGGTTCCCCTGACCCAAACTTTCGAACTGCGCCTCCAAAGCACGGAGTGAGGTATCGGGAAAGAATTTCTCTTTGAACAGTTTCTTGAACGCTGCCCAAGTCTGACCGGCTGTACCAATCCTCGGGTCCGTCTGGTACCAGGTACGGGCCAAGTCCTGCATCTGACTGGCGGCTGCCTCGATCTGTAATCCTGCTGGTATCTGTGCCAATCGAAATATCTCCTCAATGTGCTCTATCCAATTGTCAGTGTATATGATGCCCTCTGTACCCTTGAAGTCTCGGGGTCCCATCTTCTTGAAGGAATGGATGTCTGGAGTCCTCGGCTGATGCGGCTGCATCTGGCCTCCCTGTGACTGAGCAGCTACCAGCTCCACTGTCGTCCTGACCAACTGGTGAGTATCTTGTATGCTCTGTCGGATATCAGCAGACTGGCTCTGTTGTTTCTGTTGCTGAAACTCCATGAATCGTTGGAAGAGGGTAAACATCTGAGCCGCATCTACTGTCCCTGGAGGTAACTGCTGCTGAGTCATGTCTGGAATGACGGGGGAAGACCTTCGGACAGGTGGAGGTGCACTCCCAAAGGCTGCAGAGGCTCCTATATGAGCAGAAATAGGGGGTGCTGTGGTCCCAGCGTCCACGATCAGGCGAGGGGTGGTAGGCCTCTCACCAGCGTCTGCTGAGCCAAAGCGATGCGATCGTGTCTCGATCACCATCCTGGAGACAGATCAAACAAGAAATCAATACTGAGATAGAATCGATAATTCAAGGGAGGACAGTTATCCAAGGAAGCAAATTTTCAACAGGAATTTAGATGGCAGGAATCCAGTTAAGAGTTTTTTCTAATGTGATTGAGTACCTCAAAAATATCCTAATTCCTACTGCAGGCTGTAGTGATACTCTAATTCGAATAACACTACACAAACTCGACCTGCATGGGCCACCACTAAAAACGTGTCACGACCCGCACCCACTGTGAGGGTACGAGAGCGTAACAACGCCCAGCCTACGCCGCAGTGTCGGCGGTAGAACGCTGTTCTAGGTCATGAACTATAACTAACATAATATGAATACTCTCCATAAGGAGGCCAACACAGAGGTACAACTCAATCACAATCTAGAGATAGAATATGGCACGATAAAATAGATAAGAGAATCCTCAACTGAGGTACAACAGAAATGAAATACAAGTCTAATCATCTCAAAAAAATATACAACTCTGAATCAAGAACAACGACTAAACATAAAATGGAAAAACAATCTAAGCTATCTATACTAAGCAGGGTATCGTCCTCAGCAGCTGCCTGAACCTCCCCAGGGGTCCAGGTCGCGAGTGTCATCTAGGCAAGCTCCAAGCAAGGGGTGCAGGGTTCCTCATCATCCTCTGTAAAATTTTTAACAGGTCCAGTCAGGACGGGAGCGAGCACAGTACATCTCAACAGTTCATAGCAGGTTAGAAAATATAATCATGCAGTAAAGTAAGATATAGATACTGAAGAAATGTAGTATGTAAACAGGGAGAGAGAACTGTAATAGAAATATCTACTATAAGTAAAGAGCTACCAGTGACTAGTGATTTAGAGCACAAAGTCGACATGTGAACGGCTTGATTGTACATGGCTATACTAAAGAGGCGTACATGGCTATTCTACTTTGGAAATTGTTCACATGGCTATTTATACTCCCCCGTACCCCCAACTAATACACAAGGATCCAAACAGGTTATGTTATGATTCTATGTAATAGCCCCCGAAGGGTGATAAGCCCCCAAAGGTGATAGACCCCGAAGGTAATAGACCCCGAAGGTAATAGACCCCGAAGGTAATACATAGTAGTCCCAAAGATGGGGATTCTGATAGACCCAATAAATGGGATAAGGATTCAAAGAAGACTCTGTGATCATATGAGTATATGTCACAAGTGATCAAAGAACCAAAGAAGCATATGATACGCTATGTAAGTGAAACGCACAGAACATAGAGTACCCGATGCTCCCTGAAGGGATAACATCTCAAAAAGGGATCCATATAGTACTAATCCGTGTGACCAACGTGACAGTATCAAGTAAAGTAATTTAATGCAGGAAATAATTCTAAGCAGGATATGAAATGATCAGAGAATGTACTCGCCTCGTATCTGAATGTCTGAAAAAAAAAGTACTGTCCGAGATGAGGTACCTGACTCCTAGTTAGAGCAATACAAGTCAAGATGTACACAAGAAATGATAAATATAATCTACAATGCATCTGCATGTTGTCTAGGTCAAACTAGACTAAAGTCAACACTTGGTCAACTCCAGTCAACTAGACTAGTCAAACTAGGTCAACTAGGTCAAGTCCTAGCCCAACAAGTCTAATAAGTCTCACTAGGCCTAACCAAGCCTAGTCTAGCAATCACACACCAATCACAAGGCTATACAAGTCTAACTAGACACTCACTATGCATACAGACACACACATAGGCAATGAGCCCTAGGCTATAGGCTATATCTTGCCTATAAACCAACTCACAATCACATATACACATAACAATATATATATATCCAATATATATTGTACACACATTAATAATAGGCTACCTATATGTGCATCACACATATGTATATATATATATATACATGTACTTATATATATACACATATACATATAGAGAATGGAAAAGTGGAAAGGTGATGGTGTACATGTATTTGTGTTCATGTGTGTGTGTGTGAAGTGACATGAGAGTGTCACATACGAGTGTGTGTTATCATGGAATGAGTGTTAGGCAAATGTGTCAAGGGGGTGTTAGTGAATGAGGGTGTGAGGGTTATTTGTGAGAGGAAGACATGAATGAAGAGTGGGTTACATGTGTAGGAAAACAGTGAAGTACAATTCCTGGAAAATTAGTGAGCTAATCTTGTGAGATTTTGTGTAAACCTGTGGACAGTGTCATCTGTGTGCAGTGGTCTGGGAAAATAGGGCAATACCAAAACAGTGTGGTGTTTTAACCTGGAAACAGTGAATGGTACCATATGTACAGTGTCAATGGAAGAATCAGTATAATATTAATTCCTGGAACTGTGAGGCAACATGTGAGATTGTGTGTGTGTGAAATCCTAAAAATAGTAGAGTCGTAATAGGAATCACATGACAGGTTATTAAGGAAATGAAATGACAGTTGTAGCAAGGTGAATAGGAATCAATCACAGGTATTCAAAACAAGGAAATCAACTCTCAGCTAATGGAGATTGACAGTAAGCATATCTATCAACCCACACCAATTTGAATTCTCTTAACAAAACAAAACCAATGCAATGCATAGAGAATAATCATTCAATATTCAGTTTAAGGAATCATGTGACTAGTTCAATAGGGATACAAACTCAGGTATTAAGAAGGAAATGGAAATCAATGTCAGGTTTTTATAAGAACTATTGACAGTTTCTTATGAAAATAGTGAGCTAATACATGGTATAAACCTGTGTGTGTACAGTGAGTGTTAGGCATGACAGTTAACATCGAGAACAATTTACAGTTCTTAATATACCATTTGACAGTAAATAGGAAATGAAATCAATTTGACATTTCAATAGGATTAAGGAAAGGAAATCAACTCAGGTTTTAAGAGATGGAAACAATTCTCAGGAATTGAGAATTCCTGGAGCCTAATGACAGTTAACATAGGTTATGGTCGTTTCTCAGGTTTTTCAAAAAAAACAACTTGACAGTTCAAAAGGAAATTCAAAACCAATTCGAATCCTATCCCCAAGTTAACACCAATCATTCAACTCAATATCTCAACACAGGGATCGAATCATCATTTAACATATTCAAATCTTTGAGAATATCAAGTCTAAACAATAATTAAAACTGGTACAATTATAGTGTATATTCCAACTTAAATTTGAATCCTTAACTAATTGGAACCCAAATGGCCCAAGGCAAATTCGAAACTAAATTTTCAGTTTTCAGGTTGTGTATAGCAGTTAGGAATAGTGAGTATCACAAGGAAATCACATTGATAGTTTATAACTAGAACCAAATGACAGTTCAATAAACAATTTCAAAACAATTCACATAAATGAATCTAAAACTCAGTGATCGTAATAAACAAATCCCAGTTTAAAATCTACATCATGCATAGCCTAACCTGTTCTCAGGAATAACATATCACACCAACCAAATCTCAGATTTCTAAAATTACTGAACCATCTCAGGTTTTTGCAATGACTTGATAATCATTTCAGAACTAAATCAAGAATTTCAAATCTCAGTTATATACAACAACTCATGCTTGCTTTCCCTGTTTTGGATTGAATCCACATATGTAAATCTGATCATAATTCAAAATCTACATTTAAACTTCAAAATTAACAATTTAAATCTCATTTAAATTCTAAAAATGAAGAACTTAACATGGTATCAATGAACATTTCGAAAAAACCCAAATTCGAATATCAAAACATGATAAAAGCCCAAAGCAAAGATTGGTAAACATTGTGTCATGCATACACGTGTCAAACATGGTGTGTGTGTCCAAACAAGGGGACACAAACATGTCCAAAACCAAAACAAACATGTGGTGTGCACACAGTGTACATGACCCTCGTGCAGGGGTTTCGAGTCGTCGTGGATACAGCACACGACACGTGTGACCACGTGGTCATGTCCACGTGTAGCCCACGTGTCAGGCTACACGTTAGACACCCTGTGAGGTGTCCATATGGTGTCTACAGCGGACACGAGACCGCGAGTTGCGCATGTCTGTGCGTGCTCATCCGCCCGCGCGCGACAGCGCGCGGCCAGTGCGGCCTCGATTTCTCAGTGCACAGCCCACGAGAAGCTGCCAAACTTTGGGAGCTTGGTGGCAGACATTGCCCCAAGTTTTCCCCGAAATTTAAGGACACGACGTGTCCTGTGTCCAGAGAAATGGACCCCGTGATGCAGGACACGGCCTACGGGCCCGTGCTGCGTATCCACACGAAATGCACGACACACAAGGACACGAAACACCAAACATCCTTCACAAACATTCATACACACACCTAGATCTACAAACCTAAGTAATTAGTTTTACAAAAATCGAAAATCGAATCCTTAGTGGCATTTCTACAAACACCTAGGTTTCCTATTGGATACGTGTCCGATACGGACACGAAATGGACACAAAACTTAGCAATACCTATACCAGTAGTTAGGGTATTCCTAGGGCTTCCTATTCATGCAATTAAATCTCTATTTTATGGAGAGGATTAGGAATTACCTAGGTGTGTGAAAAAGCCCAAAAAGCTTCAAAGATGGGTGTTTCTCTTGCCACCCAAGCTCCTCCAAATTGCTCCTCCACTGAAATTTCTCACCATAGTCAGGAAATACACAGAGATTAGGATCTATTGCAAGAAATTAGAAGGAAAAAGGAGTTGAAATGGAGAAGTTATGGATTGGAGAAGAAAGGGTTTTACCTCTATTTCCAAACTTTGCTATTTCCTAAAGGAGGCTAGCCCTAAGTGGTAGAGACATTAAATAGGAGTGGGGATGATCATAATGACCAGCCATGGGCTGATTAGAATTAGGGTTAGCTACTTGGGTGGGCCTATGGGCTTTAAGTCTCAAGTCATTAATCATGACTTATGAAGTCATAAGCCATATTAGTCAAATCAACTCCAACTTTCTCCAAACAAGTTCCAATGGCTTAACCCTCACTAAATTAGGTCAAACTAAGTTTACTTAACCTAACCAAGTGGTCTTAACCTAGATTAGTCACTAGGTTAGCCTTCTAGTCAACACTAGTCAACCCTCAATTAAACAATTCCAAAATAAATTCTAAAAATTCCCATAAATTCAAATAAATTATAATAAATCCAAATAACCCTAAAATGTCAAAAATATCCTAATCACATGGCTAGGCTCTAGGGTAGGCAGTCTCTACTGTTCACTAGCACAACACCAAATCATAAGTCATGATTTAAATAGTTTTAAAAAAATTATTAAAAATCACCAAAAATTATATTAAAATTTTAAATACCATAATTAAATAAATTAAATACAAAATTTCAAAATTACCCTCATCTGGAAAACTGGGTGTTACAATTCTACCCACCTTATAAAAATTTTGTCCTCGAAATTAAGATGGTAGCAGGCCTTCTAGGTCAAACACCTCACAAACAAAGTCTCAAACATACCGTCAGATAATCATATGCGTCTGTCCAAATCATGATACTCAAAATCTTTGTCGTGCTAGTGAGCAAGGCTACGATAATCACAGAGTCCTCGACTAAGGCACATATCTCTAGAATCATGGTATTTAAAATTTTTGCGTTGCCGCATGCTTGGCAGCAAAAACCTTAAACATACCCGTCAGATAATCATACCCGTCAGTCGTAACGGAGTAGCTGGACACAGCATCATCTGCCATCGCGAATGTCGGGTGTACAAAAATTTTGTACAACTCCGACGAATCGACCGCTGATGGACGGGGTCGGCGGCGAATCGACCGCGATCAGGGGTGCCGGATCTGGCACGTAGGAGCGAGCAGATGTCGGGTATACAAAATTTTGTACAATACCGACGAATCTACCGCTGATGGACGGGGTCGGCGGCGGATCGGCCGCGATCAGGTGCGTAGGGGACGGCCGGTGTAGTCGGGCACCAGGATCGGTCGGCGCGCGGGAGGGCGCATGTTTGGCGCACGGGACGGCGCACGATCGAAAAACCCTAGTCTTCGTTTCTTTGATCAAAAAATTACTTCTGTGTACTCGTGATCGCAGTTGATGGATGCTAAAAACAAACAACAAACAGGAACCTCTGGCTATGGCTTCATCAGAAAAAGGAACATGCCATGAAGATTCTAAGCCAAAAAAAGAAGATGTGCTACGCCTGCCCAACCACAAAGAGGCTGAGGGATGAGTGCATCGTGGAGAATGGCGAGCCTGCCTGCACAAAATAGATTCAGGCCCATCTAGAATGTCTTCGTGCGGGAGGGCGCGCGTTCGGCGCACGGGAGGGCGCGCGGTCGGCGCACAGGAGGGCACGCGGTCGGTGCGTGAGAGGGTTCAGGCGCGGGAGCGAGCGTCGGATCGGTCTCGGAAGATGGCGGCTAGGGTTTTTCGGGAGGCTCTGATACCATGTAGGAAATAATAATGCCCTTGTTCTCATTGCTAGGGTTTGTTACAATATATATAGTGTCTACATTGGGCTTATGGGTTATGGGCCATATTTACATTACAAATATAATCTAACAATCTAACAAACTCTGCCAAAAATCTTCGGCCTTTACTTGTAGTTGTGTACATTTTGGCCATAATCCACAAGTTCATTGCTGATTAGATTTTACGATATAAACTGGTGCATACTGAAGTTGATAACGGTGATCTTCTTTCACATCTTCTAGTTTGCAACTCCTTCGGCTTATATAAAGAAATAATGAAAAGATGTGTAATATTGGTGTCTTATATAACGAAGTAATTGATTCATATTTACCAGATAGTTATGTGACTTTCATGTGCTAGGCAAAGACAGAACTGATTAATATGTCAGAAGTACCAGTAGACACAAGAAGAGACCTTGAATTGAGTGAGTCACAAGATGACCCAACCTGTAAAGAACTAATAGATATATGGCCATGATCCATCTAGTTGTATGCATTAGGAGCTGAATAATACTAGAAACAAGGGAATAAAGCCACCTCCTACTAGATGACTACACATGGATAGATTTTGCTATTGTTTATATCAGATGCTCGAAACTTAAAAAGGTGTCAGCATTCTCATATTGCACTATGGCAGACTATGTTTAGGGTTGTAAGCAATGACTTAAAAGAAAAAAGGTACAAAATGGAAAAGAAAAAAAAGATCAGTAAATGTAGTGCAAAATTCGAATCCATGGCGTCATAAAATTCAAACATGAAAAATACTCATTAATAAATTATCTCCATAGAGTATAGTGCAAAATTCGATGTTAAGTATTATATGGGCCATCCGTTTGATTATAGAGCAAAAATTACAAATTAGTTTGGTATGTGAGTTTCAAAAGAACTTGGATTGGATTAAGAAGTCTGTTAGTTTGGTAGTCAATAGCTAAGAAAACACACACAAACATCATCAAATAACAAACTAAAAAGTATCATCACATTTATATTTACTAAGATAAAAAAACACATTTACAACAAAAAAACCACAACTAAAATATCGATAACCAAACAAATACAACTAAAATGTTGATAACCAAACAAATACAAGTATCGTCAGATTACACAACTGTCATCACACAAGTAAAAATGTCAATAATCAGTAATTTTCATCATCTTCCAGAGCTTTAGCAAGTGCTACCGATATCAATGAAGCTTCCTTTCATCATCTTCTAAAGCTTCAGCAAGTGCTACCGATATCAATAAAGCTTCAGCAAGTGCTACCGATATCAATGAAGCTACCTTTCATCATCTTCTAAAGCTTCAGCAACTGCTACCGATATCAATGAAGCTTCATTAGTTGCACCGGTAAAAACAAAGCGATCTTCATAAGAGTCCACTTCGTGACTTAGGTTTTTTGGGGACTCCAAAACAACATGCCAATTATCTTTGGTTTCGTCCTTGCAATAAAAGACTTGAGTTGCTTATGAAGCATGGATAAATGGCTCATCATCTTCACTTGTGTTTTTTTAAACCTCGTAAAATTTACGAAAATTATTTTTTTTCTGGATCTACTACACATCCATTTACTTTGTCTTCCATACACACCCAATCACAATAGAAGACTGTTTGTGTAAAATCATAATAATTTAATTCGAGGTTTGTTTGACAATGCCATAGTAAGCTACATCTGCATCCTCAATGTTCTTATCTTTAGCACTTGTACTAAAAGAGGTTAGAGAATTCATAGCGACACCACCATTTTGTGTGGTCAAGTTTAGATCTGCATCGATTGTATAAAAAATATACCCATTTACTGTATAGGAATTATACGATATCGCTTTATAATCTGGACCATTCGTGAGCCTCTTAAAAGGAGTCATTTTCTTATGTTGAAGTTGTTGCCTTATCCAAGGAATATAACCCATGGGCTTCTTTGTTTGGTGACTTCCTATTTGATTTGTTCCACTAGACTTAAGGCTCTGAACAAATACTTTGTATTTCCTGTGAAAACAAAGTATAGAAAGCTACTTTACTCACTTTGTGTTTCAGTTTATAAAGTGTTACTTACTCCTCCCATTCATTATTTTCTACAGAATGCTTCAAAACCCATTTGCGTGCTTGTTCATACTGCAAACTAGACAGACGGTAGCCTTTGCCTTCAGTATTGATAGGGTATGGACCTTCAACATCATCATCGGTATATATCATTCCTCCATGCTTATAGCTTTTTTGCTTACCTTCAGGAATATACTCCATGCAAAATTTTATTGCTTCTTCTAAGATATATTGCTCATCAATAGAGCCCCCGATAAAAGTCTTGCTCCGACCATACGGCTTGTAAGTTTTCAACATCATGCATAAAAGTTTTCATGTACATAGCCTTAATCATATTATATAATTTAAGTTAAAATAAAAAAATTTAATGGGTTCTTCATATTTTACCTTTCAAAAGGATACATCCACCTATATCTAACCGGTCTGCAAACAAGGGCTTTTTTCGCCAAGTGTACGATGACGTGTGCCATGGAAACAAAAAATGACGACGAAAATATATATTTCAAACACATACAATGTCTCCACGAGGCGATGGTAGATGATAGAAAGCTCTTTGGATCAATAACCTTATAGCATAGAACTTTGAAGAATATTGAGAGTTGTCGAATTGTGGCACGCAAAGGTTTATCCTTTTTGACCCCGTGCATCAGAAATACCGGTAGCAACCCTTGTATGAGAATATGATAATCGTGAGACTTCAACCCTTTGAATTGTAATTCTTGCAAACATACTTTGTGTTTCTGTAGAGAATAATTGTTGTATATTTTATTTATTGACTACTCCACTACTTATAGGGAGTCTAGCTCCTCTTCATACTACATTTTCTAATGTAGGACTAAATCTCTTATTAGTTCTCAACACTCCCCCTCAAGATGGGCAATAGATATTAATTATTCCCTTCTTGTTACATAGCTTCGACAGACTTAATGAACTAAGACCCTTAGTCAGACAGTCTGCAACTTGTTCTTCTGAGCGAACATGATCAATCTTCAGTATCCCTTGTTCCAGCTTCTCTTTGATGAAGAATTGATCGATCTCGATGTGCTTCGTTCTGTCGTGCTGAACTGGATTGTTAGTTATACTTATTGCAGCTTGACTATCGCTCAGAAGACGTAACGGTGCTCCCTTGTCCAGCTTCAACTCTGTCAGCAATGCTTTCACCCACAGCAACTCCGACACTCCTAAAGCCATTGCTCTATATTCTGCTTCAACTATAGACCGTGCTACTACTGACTGTTTCTTGCTTCTCCATGAGACCAAGTTTCCTCCTACAAAGACACAATATCCTGTGGTAGACCTTCTATCGTCTATGCAGCTATCCCAGTCTGCATCGCAGTATCCATCAACTTCTATACATCCATTCTTCTTGAACCATAGCCCATTTCCTGGCATCCCTTTCAGATATCTTAAGATCTGAAACACTGCATCTATATGACCCGTTCTTGGATCGTGCATGTAGCGACTTACTATACTCACCGCAAATGAGATATCAGGGCGAGTGTGCCCCAGATAAATTAATCTTCCTAAAAGTCGTTGATATCTTTTACGATCAACTGGCTCTCCTGCTTCTACTCCCAACTTGTACTTCTGGTCAATTGGAGTGACTGCTGCTTTGCATCCCAGCATCCCTGTCTCCTTCAGCAGATTTAGTACGTATTTTCTCTGTGAGAGAACAATTCTTTGTTCGTCTTCACACACCTCGATACCTAGAAAGTACCTCATCGCTCCTAAATCCTTTACCTCAAACTCCTTCGCGAGTTTTGACTTCAGCTTAGCGATCTCGACTTCATCATTACCTGTGATTACTATATCATCCACGTATACAGCAAGTATAGTGATGTGGCCTATTGCATGCTGAAGAAAGACCGTATGATCTATATTTGCTTGATGGTATCCCATGCCTGTAACAGCCTTTCTGAATCTGTCAAACCAGGCTCGAGGAGATTGCTTGAGTCCATATAGCGACTTCTTTAGTTTGTATACTTTTCCATATGATGTCCCTCCGTCTGATTCTGTAGCGTAGCACCCTGGCGGGAGTTCTATGTACACTTCTTCTTGTAGATCCCCATGGAGAAAGGCATTCTTCACATCTAACTGGTATAGTTTCCACCCATAGTTTGCTTCAATGGAGACCAGAGTTCTTACGGTGCTCATTTTCGCTACTGGAGCAAAAGTCTCATCATAGTCGATGCCATATGATTGTGTGTATCCTTTTGCAACCAACCTTGCCTTGTATCATTTCACTTTTCCTTCTGACGTCTCCTTTACTGTGTACACCCATTTGCATCCCACAGTTTTCTTTCCTTTGGGTAATGGAACCAGCTCCCACGTCTTATTTTTCTCCAGTGCCCCAAGTTCTTCCATCATTGCAGCTTTCCACCTTGGATCTTTCTTTGCTTCCTGCCAATACTTGGGCAACGAAGTAGAGTCTAATGATGCAATAATGGCTCGATAATTCGAAAAAATGTTAGAATAAGACAGGTAGTTGGCAATATCATGTTCATAATTATCAAAATGACTAGGAGCCTTACTTGTATTGATGCGAGAAGATCTCCTTAAGGGAGCAATAGGTGGTGGAGAGATCATACCATCAGAGTCAGAGAGATCCGCATCAGAATCAGATTAATTCAGTACGGGGGCAACATCTTCAAGAGTTGGAGCAGGAGTAGACGAGGGACTTGGTACAGTAGGCACAGGGCACGGTACAGGCACAGTACTGGACTTCTGCTGTCTCCTTCTGTAGACTTGGAGCTCCTTTTCTATTGTCTGCTGCTCCTCCTGTTTAACATATGTATCTTCTTCATCTTCTGTATCGGAGTCACTATTTTCTCTCCCTTTCGTCCAGTTTTCTACAACCGAGCATGGGACCGATCCGACCACCACAGATGGGCTTATTTTCTCCCCCTCACATCTAACACCCTCTGTGTTAGGTGTGTCACCAAACGCTGAACCGTCATCCGAACAATAATATGGTTCCAGTTCTTTGAATGTAACGTCCATGCTTACAAACATCTTCCGCTCAACTGGGCTCCAACATGCGTATCCCTTCTGAGTTGTTGTATACCCGACAAAGACACATTTAACTGCTCTAGGATCCAGTTTACCAACTTTTGGCCTATTATCTTGGACAAAACATACACACCCAAATACTTTCGGTGGAACAGTATACGTAGTTGCACCAGTAAGCATCTCCAATAGTGTCTTCCAGTCCAATACCTGAGATGGCATTCTGTTGACGAGATAAGAGGCCGTTAACACCGCCTGCCTCCATAAGTGTTTCGGAACATTCATAGCCAGCATCATCGTCGGTGCGACCTCCAGCAGGTGTCTGTTCTTCCGTTCGGCCACATCATTTTGAGTCGGTGTATAGGCACATAAAGTTTGGTGTAGTATTCCATGAGTGGATAAACACTCAGCAACCTTCTTATTTGTATACTCCGTTCCATTGTCAGACCGTAAGCACTTAATTTTAGTGCCATATTGTGTTTCTACTCGGCGATAAAAGTCTCGAAACGCCTCAAAGACGTCACTTTTATTCTTCATAAGGTAGACCCATGTCACGCGAGTATAACAATCAACAAAAGTGACGAACCATCGAAAACCGTTAATACCGGTTGTAGGACAAGGGCCCCATACGTCCAAATATATCATATCAAATACAGCTGAACTTCTACTTCCTGAACTCACATACGTACTTCTGGTATATTTACCCAATTCACATGTATTACAAAATAACTTCTCTTTATTAGCCCTTTGGTATAAGGATGGATACATTCGATTAATAATTTTAAAAAAAGAATGACCGACACGCTGGTGGTGGAGTAGCAATTCATTTTCTACACTGCACCGTGAAATTTCCTGTGGTGTGTCTGCTACTAGAGATGCCAATGCTTTGTCCAGTCCAGTCCAGTCCTGTCCAAGTACCACAGCCCCTTATGCCATGTGCCAGTCCTAAGTCGTCGTCCTGTCCCCTTCTCCTGAAAAGTCATCGTAGGAATGTCAAAGGAAACAGTACAGTTAAGATCAAGAATAATGGCACTAATAGAAAAACATTGACAGGAAAAGACGGAGTAAGTAAGACATTGGTGAGAGTGAGAGAAGGGGTGCATGCGACAGTGCCTTTACCCATGACAGGGCTGGAGTTACCATCAGCTGTCTGAATGCTCTCCGACGTCGGTAGGTGAGTATAGTCCTGGAACTCACCGTGGGACCCCGTAAAATGGCGAGATGCCCAGAGTCCATAATCCAACCTGGTTGGTGGACAGCTGCAGGAAGAGCACGCACAGGAATACCTATGTTGGTTTGGGCAAAGCAAGTGATGTGATCCCCCGAGGTAGATGATGCCCCATGACTGCTGTCCGAACCCAGCTTCGTGCTTCGTAACCTCGCGAGGAACTACTTCTCAAGAGGGGTTAACTCAGCCAGGTGATTTTCTTCCCCTTCTTCCGCCAGATTAGCTTTGCGTCCTCCAGAATAATTTTCCCTTCTACCAGCATTACTGCCTCTATCACCTCGATGTCCTCCGCGACCCCATCCACGATCACTCGACTAATTTGTAGGGGTTTTGGACAAAATCTGATGTAATGCCCTTAGTCACCACAGTTGCGGCAAACATCGGCCACAAAGGGAGGCTGATTGAAGGCGACAAGGGCAGACTTGTCAACAGCGGCTTGCTCCACCTGGAAACAGCCCTTGTTGGGCATCAACTTGAATCGAGCCTCTTCTTGTGCCATGGCAGCTATGGCTTCTACCAAGTTTGGAAGCATGGGCTGTGCGAGGAGTACATTCCTTCTATGCTTAAACACAGGGTTAAGACCTTTCAAGAACTTCATCATCCGTTGTCGTAAAATATAATCCAAGAACTTTTGAAAATGTTTCACAAATGCTGGTTCGACTTGTGCATCTTCTATTCCAAGAGGATCATAGTGACCCAGATCAGACCAGTACTTCTTCAACAGTGCTACATACTCAGAGATGGTACGGTCGTTCTGGGCCACCCTATCAAGTTCATCCTGCAGTTGGAAGACCCGCATAGGATTTTCTGAGCCTGAGTATATATTCTTCAAAGTCTGCCATATATCAGCAGCAGCCTCCATCGCCTCTATATTGCCCGACACCTGGTCGGTCAAGGAGGCTGTCAACTATCCAGCCACAACATTGTTGACAATTTCCTAAATAGCAAACTCCTTTGAGGAGGGATCATCTGGCACCTTGGTTTGGCCATTGACGTAGCCAACCAAGTCTCGTCCCTTCAGTGTCCGTATTGCCTGCCGTGACCATTTCAAGTAGTTGGACGTCCCTTCCAACCTTGTCTCCAGCTTGTCCAGCTTCCCTATTTTGTAGGGTGACGGATCCACATCAGTATGGATCACACGTGGGGTTGCCTCGGTTAATCTCTTTGATAAAATATCATCAACCAAGGCCTTCATCTCTTCTGCTGTCAGTTTACCACTGATCGAATCCATGGCATCTTTAACTGTGATTCGTCGTCTTCGTCGGCTTCGTCGTCATCGTCGTCTTCGTTGGCTTCGTCGTCGTCGTCTTTATGTAAAGTCTTCAACAGAGACCTTATGAATGCGCGGTTAACGTGGCCAACACCGGCGCGTGCATGTAGATCCTAATTTGCAAATCGAGAATGAAAAAACAAAAAAGTATTTTGTAATTTCGGAGGGCGTAATCTAGGAACAGATGGTGCAAATAAAGTATTTGACGTCCATCCGTCTTCGAATAACCGCCCACATAATCTCTCACGCAAATTAGAGTTTTTTACTTTTTTTGTTTTGAAAAGGGGGGGTCGGCAACAGTTGGGCGGAAGAGGGGGGCGTCGGGGGGGGCAGCAGTAGGGGGGTTCGACGGCGGCAGCAGGGGGCGTCGGGGCAGCAGGGGGAGTGGTCGTCGGGGGGGCAGGAAGGGGGGCATCGGCGACAGGGGTGGCATCGGGGCAGCAGGGGGTGGGGGCGTCGGCGGCAGGGGAGGCGTCGGGGGTGCACGGGGGGTGGGTTTGCCGGGTTGGAGAAGGGGTGGGAATTTTTTTTGTGTGGTTATGGCTCTGATGCCATGTAGAGAATAATTGTTGTATATTTTATTGATTGACTACTCCACTACTTATAGGGAGTCTAGCTCCTCTTCATACTACATTTTCCAATGTGGGACTAAATCTCTTATTAGTTCTCAACAGTTTCCAATTCCCACTGTACCCGATAGGAACCTTCAAGTTACTAAGAGTTTTATAAATTATTTCCCTCTCTGACCTAGTTAAGGAAAATGGTGCCTTTGGCATAATTGCTTTGCCATTTTCTTTCACCAAGCCATAATTTTTTTTATCTTTGACAACTCTAGATCTCTTCATCTTGTAATTCCATCCTTCGGCTTCCCCTTTGTGTCCATTGTTGTCGCAAAAATTTTTTTAGCAAAATTCTTTTCTTCGTGCATCACATCCACGTTGTGACGAATAGGCAAATCCTATCATAGTGGAAAAAATATTTTCATAATAGATCTTTCTGAAGTAGTAAACATATTAAGACAACAACAAAGTGATAAAATAAAATAACGTTAATTACCTTCCAATATGGTAGATCAAATAGAATTGACTTCTTTGACCATGGAATACTTGTATCATTTGAACGCTTCCTCTTATTACCTGCCACATTTTCGAACTCTGCCTGAACAGTTTGCATCTTACTTAACGGTTAGGAACTCGACGAACGTTTAGGAGCCTTTCTATGTTTTTCAAATCCGTTAAATTTTGACCTTTGAGTTCTAACAGGATGTGAATTGTCTCTTAGGTATCTTCTATGACCCATGTAAGAAAACTTTTTCCCATTAGTTAACCACTCTGCATCTGTTCCTTCACCACATACAGGACAACCATATCTTCTAGTAGTTCTACATCTAGAAATATGTGCATAGACAGGAAAATTATATATGCACCAGATCAAAATTCTTTTTATTGTAAAGTTCGTCTTTGTCAAGGAATCATATTTTACGCTTCCGATATACCACAACTCATTCAAATCATTGACTAATGGTTACAAATTAAATAAACATCAATGTTATGGCCAGGACCACTAGGACCAGGAATTAACATTGTTAATATGGTAAATTTCTTTTTCATGCATAGTGATAGAGGAAGATTGTATGGGACAATCATGACAGGCCAACAACTGTAGGAGTTGCTCATCCCAAAAGGATTGAAACCATTAGTAGCTAGTCCTAGACGAACATTCCGTATGTCGGCAGCAAACTTGGGCCACTTCATATTTATAGATTTCCAACAAGAAGAATCCACTGGATGTATCATGTCTGTACTGCTATCTTCTGTATGCCTATGCCATCTCATATTCTCAGCTATCCATTGTACTCTATACATACGTTGCAACCATTCAATTATTGGGAAGTACCTTAGTTTCTTCCTCGGTAACTTTTTACCTCTTGGTTTTGAGTCTTCAGCCGGTTTCTATCTTTGCTTCACCACACTTAGGACAATTTTTCTCATCTGTATTTTTATTCCTATAGAGTATACAATCATTAGGACAAACATGGATAATCTCACACTTCATGCGAAAAGGCTTGACCATATTCTTAGCTTTGTGTATGGTTTCCGGTAAAGTATTCCCATTCGGTAAAATTTTCTTCATAAATTGTAGCATTTCTGTAAAAAAATGCCTCAGAACATTGATGTCTAGCTTTTACGCTAAAAAATTCCACTGTTGTCGATAATTTTGTATGTCGACCCTTACAAGAAGGGTATAGGGGTTGCATTTCATCTTCTAGCTTCTTATAATTTTCTTATAATTTACAACAAAGTCATCTTGAAAATCAAAATTGTTACATTGATTAGACTCATCCAGACATTCTTCAAGGTCATCAAGATCAACACATCCAAATGTGTCATGGAACATGTCTGCCATTCTCGGAAAGCCATCTTCAGTACAGTCATTAGTTGATGATAAACAAGGAACCTCTTCTAGCTGCATCTTATAATTTACATAAAAGTCATCTTGAAAATCAGAATTGTTACATTGATTAGACTCATCCAAACATTCTTCAAGGTCATCATGATCAACACATCCAAATGTGTCATGGAACATGTCTGCCGTTCTCGAAAAGCCATCATCAGTACAGTCATTAGTTGATAATAAACAAGGAACCAGAACATTGGCGACAGTTTCAGGAAGTTGATCTCCATGACTAACCCAAGTTCTATATGACTTATCTACTCCATTACAAACCAAATGCTCAATTATAACCTTTAGAATTTGTTTACCTCTATTATAATTACGACATTTATCGCACGGGCAAAGATACCATTTATTCCCTTCCAGAGTATCTTTTGTGAACTTAATAAATGATGCGACACCTTCAAGATATTTGACTAACAATTTAGGTTCATCCATCCAGTACTCTTTACTTGGGTGTGCAGAAGACATCTATATATTTCCAATTAGTCTACAAATGTGCAAAAATATCAGTGATAGAAAAAAGTAATGAACAACTAAGTAAAAAAAAGAAGTAGAAAAAGTATCAAAGAAGTGTGCCAGTAACAGAGTATATTAGTATACTCTAATAGCAGTCCAACAGTCTAGGAAGTAGTGTGTAGCAGTAGCTCAGTCTAGTTTACTCAATTAGTTCAGCTCAAGACCATACTACTAGTTACAGTATCAGTAATAACGAGTATCAGAGTAGAACTTAAATGTGGCAGTTACAGGAATTTTCAATTTAGTTAGAGCTCTTCTTTTCAATAAACTGAAGATTAGCAAGGGTAGAATGGTAATTGGTAATCATGTTAGAGTTATATAAATAGATAAGAGTGAGAAGAAGAGGATAGAAAATTTATTTCTCAAATGCTTAGTTTCTTGACTATAACTAACTCTACCGCCTATTCCTCTTTTGAATAAAGTTCATCTTCCCCAAATTGTCTTTAAAATATATATATATAGTAGGCCGTGTAATCACAGAGGTGCATTCTCTACGAGCACCGGCTCCACAGACAAGTCCTGATCAGTGTCACAATCTATCCCAGACCCATAGTAGGCCGTGCAATCAGCCTCTAAATCTTCTGAAAAATAATATCTAGTCAGGATTGGAGCAAAATACAAATGCCAACAGTAGTTCTATTAAATTGACAAGTACTATAATAAATAGTTATAATGAGATATATAATAGAATATTAAATTGGAAAGTAAGAAGTACAAGATAAGCTGGTAATCATGTCATGGTAACTCAAGGATTGGAGCAATATATATATATATATATATATATATATATATATATATATATATATATATATATATATATATATATAATATATATATATTCCATATGCAAGTTACAAATAGCTGGAGATACTCTACTACAAGTTATGGTAACTCAAGGTATTGCATGTTTACGCTAATTATGTCAGGATGAACATAAGTACTATTGAAATGAATTATGAATTTTGCAGCCAAAACTCGAAGAATCAAAGATTTTGTGAATTACATTACAAATTTGTCCCAACATAATGATATCTATCTATACCGAATAATTTGACATCTCAACCGGTAGGTCAAGTCGAAGCAACACCCAATCGTATACTACTATGTTCATACTGAGAGTATTAGCTATATATTTTTCCAAGAACCGCTGAACAAACAACACAAAAGGGATATTATGACGTATCTTCCGAGAAAGACAACGACACAAGAGATTAAATAAAGCTGATCATATATTTGACGAAGTGTCATGACCCGCACCCGGTTTAGGGGCACGAGCATGTGGCTACGTCCAACCTATGTTGTAGTATCGACGGTAGAACACTGTATGGGTCATCTAAACATCCAACATCTAACAATATAGAATACAAACCTGTCATCTCCGCATGGAGGAAAATATAAGACATTTAAAATATATATAACTCAATCACAATTCTAAAGAAGATAAGCGCGATAGATTGATAGATGACAAAAGATGATAAAGATAGAGTTTGAAATAGTAGCAGAGTCACAACCCAATAAGTTTAGAAGTCTAAGACATAGTATGATCTGAAATAATAGTACAGACCCAAATATATCAATCTGGAAACAAATCCAGCAAAACCTAGCTAAAACTAAGTCACTACTAGAGGTGCATTCTCTACGAGCACCGGCTCCACAGACAAGTCCTGATCAGTGTCACAATCTATCCCAGACCCATAGTAGGCCGTGCAATCAGCCTCTAAATCTTCTGAAAAATAATATCTAGTCAGGATTGGAGCAAAATACAAATGCCAACAGTAGTTTTATTAAATTGACAAGTACTATAATAAACAGTTATAATGAGATATATAATAGAATATTAAATTGGAAAGTAAGAAGTACAAGATAAGCTGGTAATCATGTCATGGTATGTAAAAATACAGTAAAATTAGAATATGAAGTAACACAGTGAATCTGAGTATAATATATGATATAAACGGTGCCTTGAGATATTAAAGTGTTATGTGATTGGCTTGGGTCTAGATCAGGCTATTCTATTTGACCGGCTATGCACAAGTATGAGTATAGTCGATCAGGCCAACCATAATGGAAAGCTATATACAAGTAGTATAGGGTCATGCTACATCCTATGTGTGGCGAGGGTGAGCTATGCACAAGCGAGTAAACAAGTGGAGTTTGATCACATAAACTCTAATAACTCCCCAATCCCTTAAATAGTATAATAGATCCAACCATGACACATTATGACACAGGATTCAAGAAGCAGGGGCCAGCCTACTTCCAAATCGGTGTCTATACAAGTACAAAAACAATAGAAAACAAGTACCAGTATACCAGGTTAACCGAGAATAACATTTCATGACGGTATCCAACATATACTAGTCCATGTAATCTCGTATCAAAAATCAAGTAAAATACTATAATTGAATAGATATAGAAAGTATCAAAGTAATGAATACTATCAGAGAATGTACTCACCTGCGGTCCTGAGCAGACAACATGAATCGAGGCTCAAATTAGAGTCTCAAGACCTATAGATGAGATATACATATGTTAATTGGTGTTTAATAGTGTTAAACATGGTTTTCTAGTGTGTGATATACAATCTAGGTTAATTCTTGGTCAACATTGACTTAAAGTTGACTTTTGGGTCAACTGGTCAACCTTGGTCAAACCCTAGTCAAATCAAGTCAATCTAGGTTTAGTTAACCTATTTCAAGTTATTACCTACCTAGACACCTATGTTATCTATGTATATTGGATATTACCTACATTCAGTATTTACCTTATGAGTTATTTACCTACATATCTGGATAACATCCCTACTCTAACTTGTAGGTAATCTATACTAGGTAGTTACCATTACCTATCACTACAAGAAAAATGATGATCCTTGACGGTTTATAAGTTGACGGTCGTCGAAAACTGTCAACAATGGTGGTTATCTTGACGGATTTAGGCTTACGTCAAGAGATGCCTTTTTTGGTTACTGTAGCATTTTTATAGCATGTATGTTGACGGTTTCGAAGGATCCGTCAAGAAAGAATATTTTTTATATTGACGGTTTGTTGATAACCGTCAAGTAATACATGTACGAAAAAAGTACCACTATTTTTTTGTTGCCATTATTGTAATTATTTTAAATTTTTATATCTATTGACGGTTATGATATTTTTTTATTTGAGAGCACAATAGTTTTTTCTGATATCTCGTAAACTCTCCCTAATCAATAACTCTCTGCTCTTCCTTCCCCTCTCTCTCTCTGCTCTCCCTCCTCTCTTCCTTCTCTCATTCACAGTAGATGGAGAACGAAAGCCCTTCTTTATCCTCTTTCTCCTCTTCTTCCTCTTCCTCCTTCTTTCTCTCTCATATAACCCTAATCTCCAAATCCATCCAATGTTATCCCCAAACTTTAACCCTAGATCCACCGGGGGCTTCAAGTTGAAGCTTTCAGAGAGGTGGGGTCGACTTCTTGGCACTGGTCGACGAGGCTGGGGGGCACGTCGATGAGAGGGACGGTGAGCATGACTTGGATTGGCGTCGACACCTCTCTCTCTGACCAGAACCGACAGGATTCACCCAGATCTGCAAGATCCACTCCTTCCTCGAGGACTCTGTCGATGGTGGTGGCAACCGTGCGGAAGATGTCATCCGACTCTGGCGAGCACTTCCTCGAATACCTAGACGACCGTTCATCCCCTTCGGTGAGTTCTTTCTTTGATCCGATCGACTTCATAAAGAGCTGGTAATCTCCTCTTCCCCTTTAATTAATTTTCAACTAATTTTGAGTGATCTAACTAGATCAAAGTCTTTGCCAAAGCTGGCTTGTTGTTTGAGTTAAAAACCCTATCTTTCCATTTAATTTTTGATATACTTAACTTTATGGGCTTTGAACCCTATCTTTCTATTCAATTTTTTTTTCCAAAAAAGGCTTTTCACGATCAACAAGGTGGATAGCCCGATCCCGTCCTTGTCGGAGCCGACTGTGAGGTAGAGTCATGGAGGACTTGGGTTTGGAAAGAAAAATAAAGAAAAATTAGGGCAAAAAATGGGAGTGACGGTGAGGAGTGGAGACTGAGTGAAGGAGGTGGAGACAGTATCATTCCTTCTTTCTTCTTTCTCCTGACGGAGTGGTAGGAGGCACAGGTGAACAATAGTTGGACAGTAGGAGCACTTGTTTCCCACACATAGCACAGACAGCTGTACCAAAGAAAATGGAAGCAACAATAAATGGTTATTTGTAGAATACAGTTTTTTAATTCAAACTATTATGATAATAACTAAAATGGTAAAATATTTACTTGGGTCATATTTTCTTTTGTTACACAGTGCAGGTACAAGGTATGCTTTAAACATGGTACATTGGTGTTGGCTTAATCGTATACTATTTATATGTTAAGTGCTTCAATTGTAGACTATGTTGTCTTCAGTACCCCAAGATATAATGTGTTTTAGTTTCCTTTAAGACTATTTACATGGAATCCTCACAACTAAAGGATTTAATTGGCACATGACTCCGATGGAAAATATAACCCAGAAATTATAACCAAAATCTATGCTCAATGTGCATTCCTGCTAATGTGAGCGGGATCGGCCCATGGGTAAACCGGACAAGCTTCACGTTTGGCGCCCCCTCTATAGTTTTGCTACATTCACCCCCAGGTCTAAGCCCTATATTCCGTTTAGTTGGGCATTAAGCCAAAAACCTCAAAGGCCATTGATAAATCAGCCTATCTCTGTAGCTATATAGCATTTTCGTGGCTTCCAGGAATTTGAGGCATCATCTATGCGAAGAAAAGTCGGATCAGGAACTCCCAAAATCACTTGCACACAAGCCCAACACCAAGAAAAATCCTAATGGGAACTGTTGTGGATTTGGACTGTGGGTACCTTGGAAACTCTAAAATTTGCTAACTTTTGAGACAACCTATCTAACTCAAATTTTGAAAGTCTGAAATCCAGCTAAAATTCCTTTACAGATCGGCCAAGTTTACTGAAGATCTTGCAAAATTTAGCAGTATGGTTCCTTGTTCAAAAAAAAAATACAGAAAACCTATCTTAACCGGAGAAACAATGGTGGTACTTCCCACATTTGAAATTAGAAGTTTTCCATATACAACAGCTTATAAAGTAAAACTAATTAGCAGGTATAAGAATACAATGGTGGTAGTTCCAACATTTGAAGATGGCAGCATAATTCACAAAGGTTATGTATCAAAAAAGTATCAGACACTACACATACACCGTAAAATTTTCCTATAGGTTGATACTGGATTGTTGGCATTTTTCCTACAGGTTGATACTGAATATAAATTACAGGACATAAAAAAGCATGAAGAAGCTTTTGAAGGATTGGGAGATATCTTTCTTTAATATACACTAACTTTTTGGTAGTCATGACAGAGATATCTTTCTTTAATATACATAGAGACTTGGATTGTTGGCATTTTTCCTATAGGTTGATACTGAGTATAAATTACAAGACATGAAGAAGCTTTTGAAGGATTGGGATATGAAGGGGAAGACGCTAAACAAAAGGCTTGCTGATATCCAGATGGATATAGTGAAGCACTTGGATCAGTAAGATCATATAATTTGTATCTAGATGATTTACTTGTAGAGAGAATTCATATTTGCTTTATTGAGTAGTATTTATATACTTGCTTGCATATTTCTGGGTTATGAATGCAAATTCATTGCTATAGAATTCATAAATCTTCAGTTGACTCTGGAAAGCTTCAAACAACAATAAACAATGTCTCACTTAATGTTGCTTCTGATATGAAAAGGATAATGGAGATGGTAGTACTATTTGAAGTTTAGTTGAAAGACATGAATCCAAATTTGGATTCAATTTCTGATTAAGAGTTCTTGTGTGAACTTCCTATAAAATTGGTTGTGTTGTAATGATCCTCACATGTTTATCCGGACACCGGAGAAAGGCTCATGTGTATAATAAAAGTGTTGAAGAATTTAATGCAGCAACACAAGAGTCTGATGATCTTAAACAACAATATGAAGGATTGAGAAAGAAAAGGTAAATGGGAATGTATACTCGTCCATGCTCTAGCTAATTTGACATATTTAACACAAGTAGTGATGATATGGTTTATTGTCATTTCAGGTTGTATGAGTTCATGGCAGAATTTAATATTAATCCCTAAAGTTGAAGGCGATGCATCAGGTTTTGCTAATTAGAAGGCCTTATCCTCTCTTTCTTCAAAAATGTGTCCATCATGGGACATTATGTCAAAGACTGAACAAAAGATGCACACTTTGTTATCATAAGGTAAGATAATGCTCCTATGTTTACATGCACACTTTGAGAATTTAACTTCCCTATTCATGTTCTTGTCTTGTTCTATTTGTTTAGGCATGATGGCAACAAAAGCAATTAAGCAATCTGAACAAACTTTTGTTATCCAAAGAAGAAAAACAGGAAAAAAAGCAGCACTAGCCTTTTATGTCCTGTTTCCATTTACCAACATGACAATGTTTTTAAACAACATGTAATATTGCACTAGCCATTTTTTTATTATGTTCTCACAACTTTGGAAAGAAGGATCTTACGGATTTATTTTTAATTCTTACAGATGCAGGTTGATGTCCCACTAGAAGATGTGCATTTGTCAGACTAATACTAGAACAATATGGTATGCAACTCATCCATTTTGCATAATGAAGTTTTTCACACTTAATTAATACACTAAATTTGAAGGTTATATTGAAAGAACTAGCAATTAATGATCTACATCATGGGATGGGGAGAGGTGTTGGAGATGATATCATTATATTTCAGATTATGTATATGTAATTATGGTCAAAATAAAATATTGGTCTAATAATGGTTGTATAAATTATCTTACCCAACAGCCTTTTATAATGAGACCCATCTTTGTTAACCTTATCATTGTTAAGCCACCAATTATGATGTTGCTCATGTGGATATAGCGATTTAGCAACATGTAACCCAAATTCGTATAGCAATCTCTTGGATCGGTGCTCATGTATTTTCTAAGAGGAAGGTTAATGTTTTCTTGGAAGCACTATCAATTCTATTTGTTTCCATTTTTGGTAAATGTGACACTTGAACACAAACTTCATGTTGATGTGATTCACTTGCATATATAACACAACTGATTAAGGCATAGATATGTCAGATACATGTTTTATTATAGTCATTTATTCAAGGAAAGTGGACCCTCTATGTCGTTTTTTGTAAACATTCCCTTCTCGGTCCTATTTTTATTACATATTGTACTTAGGTATATACATGTATTCATGAGCACATAAATGATTAAATTTATTTCTCTTCTTCTTATAGGAACTACATAGAAATTGAAGGTGTTGTGAATATGGGAGGGATGTGCTCCGACCGGATTTGCTACCTATTTTGGTTTTATTTATATAATTATCAGTTTTGGATGTTTAAGATATATGGAAAGTACAAACTTTGGTTGGATATGTTTGTGGTTGGACAAGTGTTGGATGTTTGTGGTTGGACATGTGTTGGATGTGTTGGAAGTTTGTGGTGTATGAACAATATACAGTTTAATAATATAAAATTTGGGGTTTATAGTTATTGATGTATGTATATCTTCCGGATTATTGATATTATGTGTGTGTGTTTGATTCATTATATATAATTATAAATAAAATTTTGACTTCAGCTTCTTTTGACAGTTATAAAACGTCAATAACTAACTCAATCCTACAGCATGAGGACTTTTTTTGCCGGCTAATAGCCGTCATCTAGGCCGGAGTCAAGAAAAGTTTTCGCCTACATTGACGATTGCTAAAAACTGCTATCTTGACGGCTAAAAACAGTCAAGAAAACTACTTCATATGACGGCCAAAAACCATCAAGAAAAGCCATGCCAGCGACCGTCAAGAAAAGGGGGGGTCTTTTCTTGACTTCGGCCTACTTGACGGATCCGCAACCGTCAAGATACCCATTTCTTGACGGGAAAAGTCCGTCAAGAAAAGCCATTTTTCTTGTAGTGTATAGGGCATTACCTACTCTAATTATCTTACTTCAATCTTCCTATAGTCTATTTATCTATTACCTATCTAAGGTAACCCCATTACCTATCTAAGGTAATACCTTCATTCTATTATATAGGTAAATCCTATTTACCCTTACTTGTCTTGCCTGCCCAATCCTATAGGCAACTCTCATTACCTTAGATTGATTAGGTAATACCCTTAACTGCCTACTAAATACCACATATTACATTTTAACATCCAAACCTAAAACCTAGGCTAAATGGCCTAGCCATTCACACAACCAAGCAAGGGAATATCCCTGTTGTTGCTGCTAATGCAGCTCTGGTTGCTGCTACTAGTGCAGCCTACTACTGCTGCTAATGTAGCTTGCTACTAGAGGGCCAAACCCCCAATGCACTGGCCTTAAACCAAGTCCAATAGGACCTGTTCTCACTGCTAAATCCATGTTATGCACTGCTACTACCAGGTCCAATAGGACCTGGCCCCATGTACCTACACCACAGCTCCTATTAGAAGCTTCTCTACTTGCCTGTATGTAACCCAGGCAATACTCAGGCCTTAGGCCCTGCTGCCAAGTACAGAACAGGGAAAACTCCTCACTTGACCACCTGTTCACTCCCTCACATACCACACGAGACACTCTTATCATATTACCTAGGCAATTCACATTTAAACCACAAGATACACTAACACTGGTACACTATATATATGTATACACATTAGGTGAGAAATACTTAGAAACTAACTAAATGCCTATCTAATGAACAACCAAGCTAACCATGGGTACAAAACTAAAAACAAAACTAAAAATAGTCTATTTGTCATTTTGACAAACACTTGGTGGGCTCTCCTCGGATTTCTCCAAAGATGACATAAAAATCCCAAATAAAATATACCAGAATAAAGATTAGAGCCTTGCACTTCTTTCCATGGTACACCTAGTCCATGTGAGTGTTCCTACAAGTGTCATGCATGAAAATAGAGCTCAAACTATGGAAAAATGACAAGGGTTTACCTATTTGGAGATAGATTCCCAATAAAACCTTCTTGGAATGCTCTTGTGTCAAGTTTGGCACAATCTCTCTATCCTTTGGGCTCCTCCTCATGATCTCCTTGGTCTCAAAGCTTCAAGTCTTGTAGGATGAAGATATGGAAAGATTTTGAGAAAATTTGGAGGAGTTTTGATGGTGGGAATGAAAAAAATGGAAGGGGGCGTATAGAGGGCTTCTTCTAGGGTTTAAGGAGACTCTAAATGAAATGAAGAAGGAGTAAACCCTCTTTATGACCAGCCATGAAGGTTGCCCTAAAACCCCTTATAAAATATCCATTCTATCCCTTAAGTTGTCATGAACACTTTCTTAAATGAGGGGTTAGTTGTGCTCTAAGTGTTGGATTAATTTCTATTCTAAAACTAGACTCAGCATGACTTAAATGTGGCTAGCTGTGTTCATCCTAGAATATGGGTCCAAGTGGTCATGTCTAGTATAATTGGGTCCACCAGTCAAGGGTTCAATAAATAGTCTAATCCAATAATAAATGAAACCCTCACAACAATTAATCAAATAACTACTCATGTAATATAAATAATATAAATTGAAAAAATTAGCCCTATCTAAGATTGTGGTACTGATATGAAGGTCGTCGAAGAAAGTATTTCTTTAGCTAAATCTCCATAAGGCAACACTGTTGGCCCATTGGTCATATGGTCAAACTAATTTTAATAATTGATCAAACTCTGTCTCGATATATGGAGCTAGTCAGGACATCTCGGACTCTTAGACATGATCAAGAACGGCTATCTACTCAGTTCAAGACCGAAGCGTTATTTGCCTGTTCGAGTCTGTATTTTTTTGAGCAATGTAATCTTTTATTTTATTGAGTCTAGAAATACAATGTACACCGAGTCGTACTGGCAAATAGGCTATTCCAAAATAATTTCAAAATATTTTTAAAAATATCCTTAGTTTTGAAAAACATTCGTATTTACAAAAGCTCCAAAAAGGTTTTCAAAATTCCCCAAAATCTATTTTGAAAAACCCTAACCTAACCCTGACAGAACTCGGCCAGAGTTCGGTTAGTGGCCGTTTTGTTTTTGAATTCCTTGGAACTTGGACCTCCTGCAGTTGCGGATTTGACCGAGATTTGCTCATCGAGTTCTGCCCGAATTCTGCCCGAATTCTGCCAGAATTCTGTCTTTGGAACTGCTATAAATAGAGATGGATTTCGATCATTTTAACTCACTCATTCACTTTCAATCTTCTCTCTATTTAAAGCTTTCAGTCTTCCAAAGAGTTTTTCTCGAGCTTTAATTTTTAGATCCTAAGCCAGTTACAATCCTCTAGTCGATTTGCTAGTACGGTACGGTCTAGAAGTTTCAGAGTGATTGTAATCAGAAGGCTTGATAGAAGAATACCTCTTCACAATTGAAGTTGGACGAGTTTTTTCGTATCAAAGCTCGCGTTGTAGAAGTTGTAAGGACTTTATAAAAAAACTTGCGGTTTTGCTAATAGTGGATTCAACTGGTAGCAAGAGTTCTACCGACTGGACTAGTCCTCAACAGAGGGAAACCAGTATACATCGCTGTCTTTGCGTTTGCTTTCTTATCTCTGCCTTTACATTATTTAGTTGTGATTATTATTCTGTGATCTTGCTGCTAATAATTTTTAATTAGCATTATTTCGCTGCCAACTCTATTCACCTCCCTCTAGAGTATTCTGTTTTACGATTTCGTTCCTACAATTGGTATCAGAGCGGGTGTTATAGGTAAAGCAAGGTAACATTATAACTATTTATTCATTTAATTAATTGTTATATAGATCACAGCACAACACATGGCAACTGTGAAATTCAGAAGTGAAGGCCAGGCCACAAACAGACCTCCACTATTTGATGGTACAAATTATACCTATTAGAAAACATGGATGAGTTTCTTCTTGAAATCTCTTGATTTTGATTTATGGTCTATTATTATTGATGGCTATCAAAAGCCACCTCGTATAATTGTTGATGGAGTTTTAATTGAAAAACCCTATAACAGATATACAGAGGAAGAAAAAAAAAGGCCAGTCTTGACGCACGTGCTATTAACGCTTTATTTTGTACTTTAGACAGAACTGAATTTAACAGGTTGTCTATCTCAACAACTGCTAATGAAGTGTGGAAGCTTCTTGAAGTCACACATGAAGGCACGACTCAAGTCAAAGAATCAAAGGTCAGCAGACTTACTCAAGAGTATAAGGTGTTCAAGATGAAGCCCAACGAAACAGTTACTCAGATGTTCGAGAGATTCTTGGATATTGCAAATCCTTTGTCCTCCCTAGGCAAATATTACAGTAACCATGAAAAGATTTGCAAACTCCTGCGAGTACTTACCAAGAACTGGATTCCAAAGGCTACTGCAATCATTAAAGGGAACGACCTCACAACTATGTCCCTCGAAGTACTCATGGATAAGCTACTCACTCAAGAACTGGAGCTACAAGATTTTGAAGAGCCTGCAACAAAGGAGAAGACGATTGCTTTCAAGGCTCAGCACAGAAAAGCTGCTGAAGGTGATTCAGACAGCAGTAAATCTGATGCTGAAGATCAAGCACTCATAGCAAGGAAATTCAAAAGATTCATAAGATATGAGAAGAAAGCCAAAGAAAACAATAGCAGCAACAACTGGTATCAAGATGATGTTGTTTGCTATGGCTGCAAGAAGAAGGGACACATGAAGAAGGATTGTCCTACAAACTCATAATCAAGCAAGAAGAGCAACAGGTATGAGAAAAGGAACCTGAAGAGATCAACATCTCAGAGGTATGCCAATACCAGCATATGGCATAAAAGTGAAGCCAGCGACTCAGAAGATGAACAATCAGAAGATGCTGCAAATGTATGCTTTATGGCATCCGATCAGGTACTCTCTGAACCTGTAGTTGATACATATGATGACTTCACCTTTGAGCAATTAGGATATGCCTTCAGTGAACTGATAAGTGATTACAGGAAACTGCGTAGCAAATATCAGACCTCTAAGAAGGTACTCAAAAAGTATAAAGATGAAATAAGAAGACTTACCGACCTACTAGCTGAGGTTAGAGATAATGTTAGTGAGTCTGGTGAGCTTTCATCTGTCAAGCTCTTATTACACGAGACTACCAAGTCATCCGAAGAAAAAGACAAGGTTATTGACCAACTGAAAGAAGAACTTTCTAAAGAGAAGAAAAGTCTTCAATGTGCACAAGTCAGAATGGAAGCACTCACTTTTGACAATACTAAGTTGTATGACACTTCCAAAAGATTGGAAATTAGGTTAGGAAAACAGCCCAAGACTGCTGCTTCCTAGCCTAACACGTGTCGCTTACCGAATAATCGGAACATTCCCAAACCAAACACTGTCAGACCTAACCATATCAAACCTTTACCCCAAAAGGTTAAGCCCAAACAGGATTATAGGTATGCTTTCTTCTATACTAGAAAACCTAAACCTACCAACCATGCACATCACTCAGCTTTCAACACTAAACATGCACAATGTCATTATTATGGCCACACTGGTCATATTTCTCCTGCATGTAGAATCGGAAAGCTTGTTGATTTAAATATTTATGCATGGATACCAAAAGCTAACATTTCAGGACCCTACAAGAAATAGGTACCAAAAGTTTCATCTGTAAATTATTTTGTAGGTAGAACACCTTTCACATGTTAAAAGCAAATGGATCCTCGACAGCGGTTGTTCACGGCATATGACCGGTGACGCTACATTATTTGCAACACTATCGAAGAAGAAGAAGGAATGTTATGTCTCCTTCGGTAATAACTTGAAAGGGTATATCATTGGTATCGGTGATGTTGGTAAATCTCCCTATCCTATGATTAAGGATGTCTGTCTGGTTACCGAGTTGAAACATAATCTACCCAGCATAAGTCATTTAGCTGATCATGGTTATGGCATCAACTTTGGCAAAGACAAATGTACTATAGTTGATAGCTCAACTGGTAGTACTATCTTTGAAGGTATCAGGGAAGACAACATATATGTTTTCTATTTGTTGGAAGAAACTAACATTTCAGGTAGATGCTTAATGGCTAAAAGTGATGAGAGTCATCTGTGGCATATGAGACTCGATCACGCAAATATGGACACAATCTCAAGGTTATCCACGAAGAAGCTAGTATGCGGTTTACCGGACATAACATTCAAGAAGGATTCGGTATGCAGCCAATATAAAAAGAACAAAGCTACCAGATCCACATTCAAGTCAGTAAACGCAGTATGTACTACTAGACCTCTATAATTGCTACATATGGACTTATTTGGTCCTAGCAGAGTTGCTAGCCTCAGAGGTAAGTTATATGCTTTTGTAATTGTAGATGATTACTCTAGATACACGTGGGTATACTTTTTGACATGCAAGAATGATGTATTATCCGAATTTGTCGCCTTTTGCAAGAAAGTACAGAGTGAAAAAGGTTACATGATCACTCGTATTAGAAGCGATTATGGTGGCGAATTCGAGAATACAGAGTTTGAGCAATTTTTTGACACCCACGATTTTGTACACGAGTTCTCCTGTCCTAGGACTCCACAACAAAATGGAGTTGTGGAACGTAAGAACAGAACTCTATCTGAAATGGCCAGAGTAATGTTAAACCAATTTAGTCTACCCAAATATTTCTGGGCTGAAGCTGTCAATACAGCTTGTTTTGTTCTCAATAGAGTTCTAATTCGACCCAAATCGAAGAAGACTCCATTTGAGTTATGGTTTGATAGAATTCCATCAGTTTCATATTTTAGAATATTTGGTTGTGAATGTTTTATTCTTAATACAAAAGATAATTTGGGAAAGTTTGACGAAAAGGTCGATGAAGGTATATTTTTAGGTTATGCGGCCAAGAGCAAAGGATATAAAGTCTTCAACAAATGAACTATGATCATCGAAGAATCAATCAGCGTCACCTTTGATGAATTGAATCAAATGACTATCGATGACAATGACGAAAATCTAACTGTACAAAGCTCAACACCAGCTGATTCTCCAAGAGAAGAACCCGGAAGCAGCTACCTTCGGAGTCTGCCTAAAAGATTGAAATTTACGGCTGATCATCCAAAGGATTTGGTAATTGGTGATATTACCAAAGGTATAAGTACTCATACATCCAGTAGAGATATTATTTCTAGTGTTGCATTCATTTTACAGCTAGAACCCAAAACTATTGATGAAGCATGTAGTGATATTTTTTGGATAGATGCTATGCAAGAGGAATTAAACCAATTTGAACGAAATCAAGTTTGGGAACTTGTTCCCAAGTCTATTGATCATCCGGTCATTGGTACCCGATGGATATTCCGAAATAAACTGAACGAGAATGGTTTAGTGACTCGTAATAAGGATCAACTCGTAGCTCAATGATACAATCAAGAAGAAGGTATCGACTACGATGAGACTTATGCCCCAGTGGCGAGATTAGAATTCATTCGCATGTTATGTGCATTTGCATGTTTTCATAATTTTAAATTATTTTAAATGGATGTCAAGAGTGCATTTTTAAATAGTTTTATAAAAGAAGAAGTTTTTGTAGCAAAACCTCCAGGTTTCACAGATTTTAAAAATCCTGATCATGTTTTCAAGTTGAAAAAAGCTTTATACGTTTAAAACAAGTCCCTCGTGCTTGGTATGATCGTCTAAGCTCTTTCCTACTTGACAACGGTTTTTTAAAGGACAAGGTTGACACTACACTTTTTATTAAGTCTTTTATGGCAAGCTTCTCTTAATACAAGTCTATGTTGATGATATTATATTTGGATCTACTGATGAATCTCTTTGTCAAGAATTCTCTAAGTGTATGCAGAATGAGTTTGAGATGAGCATGATGGAAGAGCTGAAATTCTTTTTCGGACTGTAAATCAAACAAACTGACAATAGAACATTCATAAATCAAGCCAAGTACACAAAAGATTTGCTAAAGAAGTTTGATCTGGACAATATCAAACCTATTGGTACTCCGATGGCAACTTCAACAAAGCTTGATATTGATAAACAAGGTAAGCCGGTCGACACACGTAAGTATCGAGGTATGATCGGTAGTTTACTTTATTTAACTGCTAGTCGTCCAGATATTATGTTTAGTGTTTGCTTGTGTGCACGTTTTCAAGCTAATCCAAAGGAATCATATCTGTGTGCAGTTAAGCGTATCTTTCGATACCTTAATGGCACTTCTTCTGTTGGCTTATGGTATCCCAAAACCAAGTCCTTTGACCTTATTGGTTACTCGGATGCAGATTTTGCTGGATGCAAAGTTGATAGAAAAAGTACGAGCAGCACATGTCATTTCTTAGGCAAGGCTTTAGTCTCATGGTTTAGTAAAAAGTAAAATTTTGTAGCCCTATCAACAACAGAGGCTGAGTATATCGCCGCAGGACGTTGTTGTGCTCAGATTTTGTGGATGAAACAAACCTTAGAAGACTATAATTTATTTTTCACACACATTCCCATTTTCTGTGACAACACGAGCACAGTTAATTTGACTAAGAATCCAGTATGTCACTCTCGTACTAAGCATATCGAGATTTGACATCATTTTCTTAGAGATCATCATCAGAATGGAGATATTGACCTTGTATACATAGACACTGAAAATCAATTAGCTGACATCTTCACCAAACCTCTAGCAGAAGATCGTTTCAATTATTTACATCAAAAATTAGAAATTTTGGACGTCAATAATGTTAATTAATTTTGTTTTATGATTATATTTCAATACGCAAAAACTGTGTTAGAGATAAGCCAATAAAGAGTCTGTCTGTCACCACAACTACGGTTGAAGCGAAGCGGTACTTAAGAGTTCCCCGGTGAACCTCCGCCAGCTAGGACAGTACTCCTACAACTAATCTGAGACAGTCGCTGTGTAACAATATTTAATATATAAAATAATATTAATTGAAGGTTGAAATTACTAATCTTTGAATTAAATTTTTGAAATGAGTCAATGAAAAAGAAAATGGCCCAAACCAACTAACAGAACCCCAAGGCAAATTTAGCCAGAGTTCGGACCGAATTCAGCCCGAGTTCGGTTAGTGGTATCTGGTTATATTACCAGAACCCGAAAGCCTCTTCTTCTTCATTGCTTCTAAAACCACTTTTACAGCAACAGCAGCCGCGCGAAGCTCTCCAAACCCTAGTTCTTCACCACTTCGTTTCTCCCAATCTACGTGGTGAAATCCATCCAAATTTTAGATTCGTGCGGAGATCGTTGTCCTCTACAGCATACTTGAATCTCGGGAGGTATAACTCCGTATTTTTTCTTTCTTTCAAATTCATGCATATTTACTTTATTTGTACAATGCCACCTAAGGGATTCAACCCCTTCAAGAGGAAGAAGACTACCAATCCTAGTGAGGAAGGATCATCTTCAAATCCACCCACGGATTCCCTCTTTACACCAGTTCAATCGAGGGATGGCGCGTTCGATGGGTTTTATTTTCAAACCCTAGATCAAGCCCTTCTGTGGTATGAAGACTTTTCTATGAGATCCATATGCACAGGCGCTCCTATCAAATGGACTGTGTTTCCAGAATACCGCCCTTATTTTGAGGTATTAGGGTTACAATACTTTGTTAAACTTTGTTTTCCAGTAGCTACTAATGCCATTAGACTTTTCTATTACATTATCGTACTAAATACGTTTGACGTAAGTACTCGTGTTGGCGGACTAGATATCGAGTTCAATGATGTCCTCTTAGAGGAAATCCTTGGTATTTCTAACGAAGGTGCACCGCTTGATGATATTACTGAATTTGATTTCCCCGACGGCACGACACTTGCTAGTTTTAAAGCTGAACTCTGTGCCCCTGATCGAGTTCGCTCTGGAAAGTTCAAGGCCAATAACTTGAACTTGTTTAGTTATGAATTGCATCGCATCATCTACTCCACTCTCCTTTCAAAGTCTATTTCAAAGGATGATGTCACATCACTTGAGCTGTCTGCTATGTATCATATTCTTAAGGGGATTCTTTTTTCTGCCCCTAAGACTATTATCCAGATGATGGGACGTTGTCATGCAAGAGATAGAAATGTCCCTTATGCGATGATTCTTCCACGCATCTTCCAGCATTTTGATATTGATCTGTCAACTTGTACTCAAGACCCTGAGCCCAAGTTTCTTAAGCTATCTCGTCGTAGTATGACTACTGCTGCTCCTCCTACTGCTCCACCTCCTCCACCTACTCAGCAGTATGCCATGACCTTTGATGGCATACACCAGCATCTTTCTGATTTGCATGTCTCGATGACGGATATGGCCTGTGAACGTGAGTTTCGCGATGTCACTCGTTATCAGGCGATAGCAAATTCTCTAGCTGATCTTCGATTTGCTCAGACTGGACATTTTGCCGGTTCTATTCCTAGAGATCCAGCCTTTTCTGGTTACCGCTGTGAGGATGAGGCTGTTCATGCCTACTTTCAGCCCGATAATGCATATGATTGGTATCGTTCTGATCGTGCCCCTCCTCGAGACTTTGTCGGTGAGTTTTACGCTGGCGCCCCTCCTCACCCTTCTGGCGCTGGTACTTCTGGAGCTGGTCCTTCTAGACATGCCGGTCATGCTAATGATGATGATGATGATGATGATGAGGACATGTGATGATGATATATTAGCTGATTTTTAGTTTTAGTTATTGTCTACTGTACACTTGAAAATGCTCCGACATTCCAAGTTTCTTTCTTTTTTGTTTTTATGTTCATTTCTTTTGAGGACTTGTACTGGATATTTCTTGATGTCTCTTGAACATCATTTTATTTTTTTGGGATGCGTAGTTTATCTTTCATATCAGCTTATTTATTCTTTATAAGCATCTTTATCTGCTTCAATATTATAAACTGCCTGTGAACTACTTCTCTGTTATGTCCTGTATATTCTCACTGCATCAGATATTATTTTTTTGTGTTTCTTCACTGTTGTAGCTTATGCATTAATTGCGGGGGAGCCTATTTCTTCACAATTATTTTGCTAAGTGACAACGGGGGAGAAAAAGGATCTAACATTTTATTTTGAGAATAATACAGGGATTGAACAATTTTTGTGGTATCTTATCTCAAAAGATGTTATATCATTCATAGTTTATCAATTATCAAAATGGAGAAGATTGTTGGCCCATTGGTCATATGGTCAAACTAATTTTAATAATCGATCAAACTCTGTCTTGATATATGAAGCTAGTTAGAACATCTCGGACTCTTGGACATGATCAAGAACCGCTATCTACTCAGTTCAAGACCGAAGCGTTGTTTGCCTGTTCGAGTCTGTATTTCTTTGAGCAATGTAATCTTTTATTTTATTGAGTCAAGAAATACAATGTACACCGAGTCGTACTAGCAAATAGGCTATTCCAAAATGATTTCAAAATATTTTTAAAAATGTCCTTAGTTTTGAAAAACATTCGTATTTACAAAAGCTCCAAAAAGGTTTTCAAAATTCTCCAAAATCTATTTTGAAAAACCCTAACCTAACCCTGACAGAGTTCGGCCAGAGTTCGGTTAGTGGCCGTTTTGTTTTTGAATTCCTTGGAACTTGGTCCTCCTGCAGTTGCAGATTTGACCGAGATTTGCTCATCGAGTTCTGCTCGAATTCTGCCAGAATTCTGTCCTTGGAACTCCTATAAATAGAGATGGATTTCGATCATTTTAACTCACTCATTCACTTTCAGTCTTCTCTCTATTTAAAGCTTTTAGTCTTCCAAAGAGTTTTTCTCGAGCTTTAATTTTCAGATTCCAAGCCAGTTACAATCCTCTAGTCGATTTGCCAGTGCGGTACGGTCTAGAAGTTTCAGAGTGATTGTAATCAGAAGGCTTGATAGAAGAATACCTCTTCACAATTGAAGTTGGACGAGTTCATCGTATCAAAGCTCGTGTTGTAGAAGTTGCAAGGACTTCGTAAGAAAACTTGCGGTTTTGCCAATAGTGGATTCAACTGGTAGCAAGAGTTCTACCGACTGGACTAGTCCTCAACAGAGGAAAACCAGTATACATCGATGTCTTTGCGTTTGCTTTCTTATCTCTGCCTTTACATTATTTAGTTGTGATTATTATTCTGTGATCTTGCTGCCAACAATTTTTAATTAGCATTATTCCGCTGCCAACTCTATTCACCCCCTCTAGAGTATTCTGTTTTACGATTTCGTTCCTACAAACACAATTATTTTAAAATTCTTATTGTTATAATTAATCTCCTTAAATTTGGGTTAGATCTGTAGAGATGTACATTGATAATTATTAAGAAATAATTTAGGATGAAAATTTTGTGTTTCTTTAAAATTAAATTTATTCTAAAAACATAAATCGTAGCCATAATGCAATCTTTCATTTATGAAACACTTTATTGATTTATTTTCACTATTAAATAGCTCAAATTTATTCTCCACAAATATAAGACAAAAGTTAAATTCACTAACATTTATTTTAGGAGGTTGGGTTACTTGATTAAAGTGAACTTGGATGGGCTCTATGGTCAAAGTTAGCACAAAGTATACAAAAAAAAGATAAATAAATATTTGAATGCTTATTTAGCATCCAAGATGCACCAGTACTTTGGACGTATCCGACACAAATTCATCTTCCTAAACAGATACTTCATAGCTTAAGCATATAAAAAGGAGAGAAAGGAACTTAAGTAACATTTTCTTAACTTGAAACTTTGATGTTCTTTTTATTTTATGTGGTTTAAGTACTTTGATTTAAAAATGAACTCAAAATAACTCGGCATCTACCTAAAAGAGTAAATAATTGCTTATGGGAACTAATATTTGTAAACAAAAAGATTTCGTCCATTTTACCTTGGCGGTCATGTACACATTTTAATTTTTACTGTACAATTGTGAATATATTTTGAACCTAAAACAATATTTTCACTTTAAAAAACTACCATAATCAGCATCAAATATTAATTTTTGTTGTTGGGTCATCCAACAAAAAAGAGTAGAAAATATAAAGAATTGGATGCACTTGGTATGCACTCATTAAGATTTGTGTAATTAGACTTGTACCTCGATATACTTGCTTGATAGATTGGAAGTTCTTAGGTAGAGAACAATAAACCCTAGCTTTAGAAGTCCCTTCTTTTGCCACTGACCTTGAGAGAAACAGAGATACATAAAATGGTGAATAATGTTAGAGGTAATAGAGGATTAAATAAATACAAAAACATTAAACCTTAAAAAATAAACAACAACAAGTCCTAAAAAATGGTGAATAATTTCAAGTCTGGACCAAAAAATAAACAAGAGCAAATCCTAAAAAAATAAACCCTAGAAAGCAAACCCTAGAAAATAAACAAGATCAAATCTCCCTTCCGTCTCGTTGCTCCTTCGATTTTTTGACCACTCTGATCCTGATCTTGGGCCATTGAACGGGTGCGCGGGTTCCAGTCGATGAGAAGAAGTTTTGAGAGGAGAAAAGGAATAGATAAAAAGTGGAGAGAAAAGAGTTTTGAAAAAAAATCTAAATATAATACTATGACAACAAGCGGATGAGAAGTTCGGAGGATTATCGGTTACAGCGGCAGTTCCAGTTGCAGTTCCAGTGGCGGTTCCAGCGGTACAGAAGAAGTTTTGAGAGGGAAGAAATAGATGAAAAGTGGTGAGAAGAGTTTTAAGAAAAAGGCTTGGCATTTGGGAGGGAGGTTTCGCGAGTTTTGGCAAAAATTAGGGATCTAAAATTTTCACAGCAAACTTTTTCAACACAATTCTAATATTAAACGACGGTTTCATCCATCAAATACAAATATATTATTATGATAAAATAGATTTAGTGTTAAATGACTATTTTAGTCCGTCAAAACTACAACCACAGCTTTAATCTGTCGTTGTTGGACAACTCTAACTGTTGTAAATCGCCAATTTTGGTGTAGTGTCACCTCAATCAAATATATGCCATGCATATCAAGATTCTATAAATATAAGCAAGTTTCACAATCACACTAGAATGTAAATTATACCATAAATGTCACTCCATGTTCCCGATATACGTATTTTTTCTATATTACTCATGTACATGATTATTTATTTTGTTTTAATTGCTTATGATCATGTAGCTTGGCATTTAGACTTGACTTAGCTAGGTTAGACATTGGATTAGGGTTAGGATTTAGTGGAGCCACCAACCCCCATCCCCTATATATATTCTCTTCTTCTCTATCTCTCCTCATTCATTCCTCTTTATTTTTGGTTTATCTCTCCTCATTCACTTCATTTTCTTGATCTGTTTCACATATTTTTGGTTTATTTTATGCACCTTTACATTCTCTACATGTTTAACTTGGTATTTTTTTGGATTTGATGAGTATTTTGGAGTAGATCTAAGTTTACAAAAATAGAATTTTATAGGTTTTTCTATGAAATGATTTATCACAACTTGTCATTTTCAAAAACTAGTTTGTTCCATGTTATAGAGAATTTGATTTCATACAGTTTTGGCTTTTGTTTCGCCGAATTTTGAGTCCTATAGAGGAAGTTATGGCCATGGCAAATTACTTGTAATTCTATGGCTGAACTTCCTGTTTGGGACGATGAGTTCCCCCTATGTGTATTTTAGTTCCCATTTCTCACTATGCGTAGTTTCCCAATTCTCATTTGTATGCTAATTTTTTACTATGCGTAGTTTTTCCATTCTCATTGTATGCTAGTTTCTCACTGTACGTTTATTTGCCAATTTATATGCCAATTCTCACTGTGCTTCTGTTTCCTAATTGTCGTTTCTTATTTATACACAGTTCCCACTGTAGGTAGTTCTTGCTTGTATGCCAGTATCCACTTTGCGAATAATTTCTCATTTATACACAGTTTCTATTGTGCATTATTTCTCATTTGTATGCTAGGATTCTTTCTTGCATGTATTTTTACAACAAGGTCCATTTTGTGTGTATTTTTTCACATAATCTCTTCAAATACATATTTTGCATATAGGTCCCTTGTTTGTGTGCAAAATTATATAGAAACCTCTGTTGTGCACAAATTGCATAGAAGCCACTATTTTTGTGTGGAGTTTATTTTTTTAATGCGTAGATAGATTATCTTTGATTGTTTGACTCTTGACTCGATTACCTGAATATGTGCTGGTACTATCCTAAGTGTGTACTGAGGTACAATCTATATGAGTGTACTAAGGTACGACTCTCCGTGCTACCTGATCCTGCCTGTTATATGTCAGTACATTCCTGATCTCAGTACAGTCATGGTAAATGGTCTCAGTAGCATTAACGTGGTATGATGTTTGTTGCCTGATGTATTACACTAAGAATGAATCTAGATTTGGAACTCTACGAAGCAATGTGGATTCATATTTAGGATACACGTACTACGGTACAACATCTAGGAGGATGAACATGTGCCCACAACATGTGAATCCGAGACCAATATAGGGCTAATAAACCATTTGAATTGGTAAAAGCATTGGGTGGGAACGGAATTCCAAGATCGTGTATGACAAGCCATCGCCAAACATTTGTTATGGCATGCAAGGCTGGTCACTAAAAATATTGTATATAATCTACCATAGTGGAGTGTAGTATCTGACTACTGTACTGTACCGATCGAGCCAGCCTCTCCCTATAAGAAGGTTAGAACTGTTACTGATTTTACTCAGCCCTGTGGCCTGGCAAGGGATTGACGTTTACTGATTATTGTTCACTGTTCACTGTTACTGTTATATGTTTGGTTTGTCTAGCCCTGCTTGGATACGGCACGATATGAGGATTCCTTTATATAAGCATTACTGGAATAACCCAAATAAACTATAAAAAGTTGAAAGATTGATTGGCCGCCTGTAAATTGACTTGCTTGTGATCTGTTTCTTCTATTATTAGTCGAGGACATTGACTATCATGGTGCGTGGTTCAATCCATGTCCTTGTTTGGTTATTGGGTTGGGCCATTGTACTACGACAGACTATGACACAAAGTTGCGACACAGAAGTCTATAACCTGATCATGATCATAGGACATATTTTATCACGATGTGATACGACATCTCTTGTCCTTGTTTGGTGTAGTGATGTCACATTGCTTTGTTGATGGGATATATGCCTATGCTTATGTTCCAGCCTTATTATGTATAATTGGATTTTACCTCATTCATTTTGTGCTCCTTTGTGGTGCTATTCGGGGCCTGACCCTGCTAATTTTGTTTGGCCAGATTTTTTAGCAGAGCCTGAGGATCTAGCCTTCTACCCGAACCATGATGCGTACCAGGATCATGGGTGTAGGGGACCATGAGTGGATATCTTAAATTTTTGTACTTGGCATTTAGCCACTGGCACCTGTTAGTCGATTGTTCTGGCATTTAGTTTACTTACATAATTATAATTAAATCAGACTATAGCTGACTATGGTTATATACTATTGATTTTCTGTGCTAGCTGACACACGTAAAGCTAGACTCAGAATCATTTTGATGAAGCGTCGAGGATGCCTTACTGCTTTGTCTTATATGATCATTATTTACGGCTTCTTGCTTGATTGGTCAAGACATGGATGCTTTGTGAGACTATAGGAGACTTGATTGTAGCATGCACTCCTAGTCACTTGACAGCCTTAATCGCCGTATGATGTCTTCGTACCTCATACGGGATAGCTGACCATGTCCGTCCTCGTATTTCGGTAATGGTGCGTGACAATAAGTCCTCAAAAATTTGAATCAAGAAACCTCGAGATATCTGATATTTTGGATAAAACTAGAAATTGAGATACATGACAATCCAAAAGACTGATTGAGCTAAAACTTAAGAAAAGCTTAGGGAATAGTAAAAATACAAAGGACAAGGCATATACCAGTTTTATAGGAAATAAGGAACTTTTGCGACAAATCGAAACTTGTTTTGAAATTAGTTTCTAATTTTTTTATGCTAGCTAGTATACAACCAAATATAATGAAAGTACAAAAAAAGTATAGAAATAGGTTATGAACTCTAGAAATTCGATCCAAAACCTCTAAATCGCAACACCTATTCATGATTCAGTGCTAATGAAGCCTCAAATAAGTATAATACAACTAGAGGAAATTGGTTTGGCGTAAATACTCTAGTGTTCCTCAAGATATACAAATTTATCTTCTAAAACTAGTTACATCACCTAATCATTCAATGAGACCTCAAACCCAAGTATTGCTCGTGCTAGAGGTTAACCAAATCTACAAACACTACCAAAATTAGTGTAAAAAATAAGGATAAATAAGGAAAAATAGTAAATATAGAATAAACCCTTTTATGTGCAAAATGTGCTTCATAGAAAACCAAAGTTTTCCAAGTGTTGGAGGTCTTAGACTCCTCCTAGTTGGGTTCAAAAACCACTTGCTTGACCTTAAGGTCAATACTTAAGGACAACTCCTTGCTCCAAAGAAGAAGATGAAGTGAAATGGAGAAGAGTGGAAAGAGAAAGAAAGAAAATGAGAAGGAATAAATAAGAGAGAATGGGTTTGGGCCAATTTGGGTGGCCGTTGGATGACTTCCACTACAACAATCCAAACCTCTAACGTAATCAAAATACTCCCAAAAAATACAAAGGCCCAATGGGTAAAGGCGACGCCATATCATCATTGCTGACTGGCTCAGTAAAATACGAGTAGTATACTAACAATATATATCGTCACTTACTACCAATATACTTCTAGCTCTGGAAAATCTCAAAATTTGAGATTTTAGGGTACAATGTTCTACATGCAAGTTGTAGCATGGGTCCATGTCATTACTAAGGTTCTCTAGGTTGTAGGATACTCTGTCAATTAAGTTATCTTGTCAAGAAATCTAAAATCCATGTTAGGTTATATAAGTCCAATTATTACGTTTTAGGCATTTCGATTATCCTATACGGATAACCCATTTATACGATTCTCAAGGGACCCTCACGAAAATAAAAACTAAATCAATCAGGACTAAGAAGATATATTATTATTATTATTACATGTTCACACAGTACGTGTTACATAATACAGTATAAATACAAGATATTAGAAAGATAGAAAAATATAAAACATATATTAAGATATTTGTAAAAAATATGGATATCAGGACGTAGTGCCACATTCCTGGTAGTGCATCGTGTTGGCTTGTGGCTAAGTATAATCCAGTCAGAACTGGATAATTGGGGAAACCTTTCAGCATTTAATCGATCGGAACAAATGTATGGAGAACATTTTTTATTCATGGATTGGCTTTTCTTGGAATAATGTCCAAAATACAGTAGATTGTATATCAAATCTATATAAGAGTAAGTTTTCATACATTTTTGTTGTTTTTTGTTGGATGTTTTTGCTACTTGGTTTTGATGAATATGTTTTCACTTTCATTTTTTATGAATATTTTTATTGTCCATTTTCACTGATTTCTGCATTCACTCTTGAGAATTCCGAGAGGAAAATAAAAATAAAGGAAGCGTATTAATCCGATGTTGGTACTATTACGTGAGGACACTTGACTAAGGCTTGATTGTTGCGAAGTGACTCTCCTTGTCGCGATAAATTCTCTAATGAGTGGGTTTTGCCCTTCTTTCCTTTTCCTTCAAGCCTTAATAAAAAAATTCTCTATGTTTTCTTGCAATGTCCTTAGTTGAAGTAAAAAAGATATATACTAGATATATGTTGTTATTGTTTTAAATATTTAAACTATAAACTGCTAAGTGTGTCTATGCACGAGTATAATATAGTAAAAGCTTTGTATGCAAAGTGGTATGTATGTGGTTTGGTACCACAAAATAGTTGGAAATGGTTTCGGACCCATGGATCGCCAATCAAAAGAACCCTTAATGAGAAGTGAGATTGTGAGCATAGACTATAGAAATGAACTATGGTATAAGCAGTGATTTGTATTACTTTATTTCAGTTTATATACCATGTATGATATATTTTATATTTAAGCTGCACGTGCATTTGCATTTCATGGATAATTTGTGCACAAGGTTTGACTTTCCTTGAACGATAATCCGGGGCACAAAGACCATATGACCTAGGGGGAATTAGGTGCAACGTGCTTCATGCACGAGGTATTGAGGGACCTTCAGTAGGGGTAACTACCCAGAAAGGAAGGGTGCATCATAACACCCTATATAGTCCTTTATAGTATCATAATTACTAATGACCATCATGTAAACATGCCGCATTGCTAATGAATCTTTTGCAAGGGATGTAAATGTCAATAATTGTTTTGCGCAGGGACGGACAAGTCGGTTATGGATAATAAATTATTATTCAAGTGATATAATTATGTTTCCTATTTTTATTTTATATTCTCAATTATGATTTGTCAATAAACATAGAAAGATCACTTAATAATTGTACATTTCATATATAATGTATTAGATTAGGTGAGTCGGGTTGACACCACTCACCAGTGCATTCCCCAATGTACTAACCCCCTCCTCCACATGTATTGAGGATAAAGCGGACGTCAAAAGGGTGATAACAGACTTATAAAGCATTTTTAAGATTTTCTTGTTCAAGTATTTTGAAGTTATTTTTTTAGAAGGCAATTTGAATACAATGTAATAAAATGATATGATGTATGGAATGATCATATCATTCCAGCTTGTCAGTTAGTTGTTATTTCATGGAATATAAGTCGAGATGACATTCTAACTGTATTTAGATATTTGTACTTCGCTGCAAAATTATTAGAAAAAGTGCTATTTTCTTTCCATATCGAGCCTTCAACTTTCTTCTAGTATGTTATTTCAATCTTACATTCAAATGAATGATCACAAGTGCACATTCATGCCTTGTATAAGTACAATTCGACATCACATCCGATGGAAACATATCAAGTCAGCAAAATCTGGGCGTGATGGGAACGAGGAGTGACAAATCTATCATTCTTAAAAAAAATCTACTCCTCTAAATTTATCTAAGTTTAAGCAAGAAAAACCAGAGAAATCACCACACAATCAATATATAATATGAAAAGTCATGCCTTTAGGAAAGAAATTATTCATACATATATAAGATGAGTCTAGATACAAAGTTATATATAAGAAGGAATATACCTCTATAGTCGATAGATGTGGGTATCTGGTCCTGATCCCGTTCTCATGTTCCCACGAAGATTCATCCGGTGAGAGATGGCCCCAAGAAACATGGACAAGCCTAATAGTCCGTTCTTGAGAACCTTCTCTTTTTGGTCCAAAATAGAGACATGTTGCTCATCATAGGACAAGTTGATACTAACGAATAGCACTGAATAGTCGAGGATGTGTCTTATCTCTAGAATATTTCTTTGCAATTGAGATACATGAAGTACATATCCTTGCTAAGTGAAGAAAGAAAAGTATGACAACAAGCAACATCCCACTCGCTCGAGAATGTCAGTTTGATGTACTTAGGAATAAGATTTCTCCTAGCCCCTAATCTGATAATTCCTTGTATAAGAATATATAGCTATTGACGATGAACTCTAAAGGATTCTTAAGTTGATCCACTCCTTGCCGATGTCATATCCTACCATATTCAAAGAGGCTTACTGATCAACCTGGCCTTCTACATGATCATATCTGGCACAAGCATCTTTATATCTCTCACATCATCCCAAGCTAGATGTGATCGACACTTTCTCCTATATAATGCCTTAAAAGGGAACCATCTGAGTGCTCGTATGATAGATTTTTGCTATAGGAGAACTATACTAAGTGAAGGTGATCCTCCTAAGATCTACCAAAATCTAATTTACAAGATTGCAAGATATCCTCCAGAGTTTGAATAGTACACTCTGCCTACATGTTCGTATGCGGATTATATATCGTACTAAATCTCATTCTAGTTCCTGGACTCAGATGCAAGCTATACAAAAAAAGTTAGAAGTAAATTGCAAATCTCGATATGATATTGTCACGCCCCAGAACCAGAATACTGGAGAGCGGGGGAATGACTCAGCCAGCTACGTATTACGGGTAGATGAATACCGTATAATACGATCAATGTTGTCTAAAAGACGAGGGGGTGCATACTACATAAAAGTCTCACTATGGTCATTTCATATCTATTGTCTCAATCATTCAAATAAGAAACAGAAATAGAGAACATGTAAGATAAAGCAGTAAGGCGTCCCAAACGCTCAGTCAAAATGTTCTTGATATCTGGCTTTACAAAACATAGCCAGATGAGGTAGCAAAGTGTACACAATTGTTATCAGCTGCAGTCTGACTTAATTACAATTATGTAAAAGTAAGTACAAGACAATTCGACTAACATGTCGGTGCCAAACGGCAAGGTATTAAGTAAATAACAAAATGAGTGGGGAAGTAAGGAAGCCACTCGAGTCCTCCTGCGATCATTCCTCTAGTATTGACCATCTTGGAGGTAGAGGTAAGTTGAGTCCTCGGGAACCGGCTCTAAATCTGGCCATGCAAAACCAGAGAGGTTAGACCTCTAATAGCAAGTACCGCAAGAAAGCACGATATGAGGCATTAAACCAGTAAATAAGAGAATATAATAATAGATCTCTGCTTGCTACTGGGATTCACGTAACATCACGACACTTCGAACCAACCTCCCAACCAAACAAGGACAGAAGTTGGCCCGTCATGTCCTGATGCTCTGATCATCTCAGTTAGGTAACAGAGTAGGTACAGTACACAAACAAATCAACTTAAACGGCCATCCAACTCCTACGGCTTACTACGGTGAGTTCCAAGTTATACTAGAATTATGCAATAAGGATTTCTCAGTTCTTACTATGGACAAGCAAGGCTAGTCTATCCAATCAATCAATTGTGCCAATCATGAATTAGACGAGTCCCAGCGGGACGCCTGTCATCAATATACAATATACAATAATATAAGCAGATACCGCTCTCTGCCCGTGTGGCAGAATTGCAGTATCTGTGGAAACCAGCCGGCCTGTTGGGTGCTAATAGTCCCAAAGAGGGCTGCCATGTAAGAACTTGGGAATCCATTCTCTCCATGCAATCATTATTTTATTTAACTTAGTAGCCTCTATGTTAAGTGAAATCCCATGCCGTAGATCATGGTCATTTCAGAATGAGTACTTCCGTACAAAGTACGATATGCTCAACTCTACAACGATACCCGTGCGGTTAGGTTGTAGGTCTTACATAGCGTATTACAACAATTAAAACTAAACACGGAATAATTATGCCTTGACCATAAAGTACACATGCTGCTTTCGTAAAATAAATAAATAAATAAATTGTAGCCTGCATGTATCTATATGTCAATATTCAGGATTGGCCAATCGATTACAAATATGAACGTGTCTTATTCCATTTAACTCAATAAGACGACTAGCCAGTCTCTTAGTTCCATCTAGGAACGCATGATAAATTATTAATCTCATGATCAATTATTGAAATAAAAATCTCATGCGGCTGGGAAATAAAAATCTCATGCGGCTGGGAAATAAAATCTCATGCGGCTGGAAAATAAAAATCTCATGCGGCTGGGGGAAATAAAGATTTCATGCGCTGTGGAAAATAAAGATTTCATGCGGCTGTGGGAAATAAAGATTTCATGCGCTGTGGGAAATAAAGATTTCATGCGCTGTGGGAAATAAAGATTTCATGCGCTGTGGGAAATAAAGATTTCATGCGGCTGTGGAAAATAAAGATTTCATGCGCTGTGGGAAATAAAGATTTCATGCGCTGTGGGAAATAAAGATTTCATGCGGCTGTGGGAAATAAAGATTTCATGCGCTGTGGGAAATAAAGATTTCATGCGCTGTAGGAAATAAAGATTTCATGCGCTGTGGGAAATAAAGATTTCATGCGGCTGTGGGAAATAAAGATTTCATGCGCTGTGGAAAATAAAGATTTCATGCGCTGTAGGAAATAAAGATTTCATGCGGCTGTAGGAAATAAAGATTTCATGCGCTGTGGGAAATAAAGATTTCATGCGGCTGTGGAAAATAAAGATTTCATGCGCTGTGGGAAATAAAGATTTCATGCGCTGTGAAAAATAAAGATTTCATGCGGCTGTGGAAAATAAAGATTTCATGCGCTGTGGAAAATAAAGATTTCATGCGCTGTGGGAAATAAAGATTTCATGCGGTTGTGGAAAATAAAGATTTCATGCGCTATGGAAAATAAAGATTTCATGCGCTGAGGAATAAAGGTTTCATGCGGTTGAGAAATAAAGATTTCATGCGCTGTGGAAAATAAAGATTTCATGCGCCGAGGAATAAAGGTTTCATGCGGTTGGGACTGTTCTTCCTCTCCGAATTTTTCTTAGAACAGAACCATGGAAGCCATTGCTTCCAAGCTCCATAAATCCTTCATCCCAAGCCCAAATATGGACTTTCATAGGTCAAAATTGGGTAGAACGAAATTCTCTACAACATGGAACTATTAAAACTTGAAGATAACAAAGTTTACTAGATCAAAACCTAAGAAACCCGAAAATACATCAAACTTAGATCTACAACAAATAAGCCCTGGAAATTGGGAATGCTAAGTACTAAAGAGACTTAGAATCAAATAAGGAAGATGATGGAACAATAATAATGGGGATCCATCCGGAATCAAGTTGGCACTTGCCTTGCTCTCCTAGGTTGGTGGGAGAGTTATGAGAAAGAAGAAGAGTAATAGTGAAGTAATGAAGAGAGAGAAAGGGGATGGACTTTTAAATGAAGGAGTGGTGGTAGGTGGGGGTTTATTTCGGTTCATGATGAACCAACATAATTAAACCAGTCTGAGCCGAACCCATAGCAAATCTAAAGCAGAGTATAAAAGCAGAAAATAAAGTGCAGAAATGAAATTGCAGAAAATTAATTAACATGAAATTTAAAGGGATTTAAATACAGAGCAATACATGATAAATATAAAATATTTACATTTAAACAGTACATGCATTCTAAAAATACGTATTCTGGGAATGAGAAGTGACAGATATTATACTGACTAGAAACATACTATAATTATATCTCATGATATGCGCAATGTACATCTATGCAAGCTTCTTTGTAGACTACCCTACTTTGAACATAATAATTTAACTACCTTCATGAGTCAATACACTCTCACTCAGTCTGAATCTCGAGAGAATTATGATATAGGCAAACCGACATGAAATCTGTCTTGATATGTTTCTACTTGCACTTCGAAATAGAAAACGTCTGAAGCAACCTTGTTGGCCTCTACTGGCCAGCCTTTATCTATTGACAAATCAAGCATTATGAGATAAACCTGGATATTTCTCTATCCTATGCCACCAAACGTGTTGTCTGATATTATGATACATCTTCGTACCCTTGGGTGGATAATTACAAGGAGTTATGAGTCTCGATCATAAACCCATACCAGATATCGCAACTCGGCATATAAAGATAACTCCCAAATATAAGCATTCTATCCTCATGAATCATCATTTTCTCCTAAGACCAGACTTACATTTTTCACTAAGCATCTAAATTTGCTGGGCCTCTGCCTATGGTTCCTTGACCGTCTCAACTAAAGTAGAATATATGTGCAATCTCGTTAAAACCTCGATATTTCTTGGAAGAACAAACTCAATCCCTAAGATATATATGCTCCTGAGTCGTCAAGACAAACGTTGGCTCTCGTGCTCAGTGCATCTGCTACTATAAATTTGCCTTTCCTCGATGATATAAGAGACAATATATAATGCATGTTTAAGTCTTTCTAGGTAAAGACATATTCAAGCTCTTGTGATCGATACAGATCTTCAACAAATCCCCATATAAATAATGTCGCCAAAGTTTGGGTGCAAATATGGCAGTTGCCAACTTCAAATCATACGTCAAATGTTCCTTTTCATGGTCCCAAAAATGTCGAGACGCATAAACTATCACTCTTCCATGCTACATAAGAACACAACCAAGCCATTTTCGGAAGCATCACAATAGATGGTGAACCCTCATGTTCCCACCGGATGAGTCAGAACCAGTGCTGAGATTAACCTCCTCATCAGATCCTCGAAAGAAGATTGATACTCTATTGACCACTCATCAGACAACCTTACGTGTCAACCACGTCAAGGGTGTTGATATTCTAGCAAAGTCTGCCATAAATTTATAATAATAGCCTATTAATCCCAAAAACTCAGTACATCGGCAATTGTCTTCGGAACATGCTAGCTCTCAATAGACATTCCTGCATCGGAGATGATATGTCCCAAGAACAAAATGAGATTCAATTAGAGCTCATATTTGCTAAATGATATCTTGGGTATGTCCTTCTCCACTCTTACGACATTTTTGCTTGGAGAGTGAAAGAGAAGATCTTTGTGAGGCAATCTGGAGAATTTATATAGCTCACCAATGAAGAATAATTATATATGTAAAGCTCAAATCCTCTCTAAATAGCTTGAAGTAATCTCTTTGGCAGTATTACGTACAAGCATTTTAATTCCTTTATGTTGAATTCCAAATTCACAAAATGTGAGTATAACAGCTTTGTCTACTCAAAGAGGCTGAACGATGGGTCGTCGATATACCTCCTCTTTTATGTCGGTGATATGTTGGTTACTTCTAAAACACGATGAGAATAAAGACACTCAAAGCTTCAGTGGGTGGAGTTTGACATGGATGACTTAGGTGGAGCAAAAATGATCCTTGGGATAAAAATTTGTCGAAAAAATAGGATAGAAATCTATGGTTGTCCCAAAGGAATATATAGAGAAGAATATACATGAGCAATTCAACAAGAAGGACTCTAGATATGTGAGCATCCCGATCATCGGTCATTTCAAGTTATCCTCAAAGCATTATCCAAAATCAGAGGAGGACAAGGAAAAGATGCCTCACGTTCCATATGCGAGTGTAGTAGGTTCTTTGAAGTATGCCATGGTTTGCACTCATCCAAACCTATCGTATGTGTTCAATTTGGTGAGCCGGTTCATGTCAAATATAGAGGGTTTATCGGTAGTCAACAAACCATAGCGATCACGTGTCAATCTAGTTCTCTACCGCTACACTTTCCAGATTCTCAGCTTTACTTAGAATTTCTTTTGGTATAATTACAAGTATTATAATAGAAATTCTTTGTTGTTAGGCAAATAATAACTAGTTGTTATCAAAAGAAACGTTGGTTTTATTTTCCTGAAGGAAAACAACATGTTGTATGTGGGGATGGCTGGATGGATTTGATGAGCTGGGATGTTCAAGCTTTGCTTCACAAGTGTATATTTAGTACCTGTATATATATATATATATATATATATATATATATATATATATATATATATATATATATAAAGAAATATATATATATATATATATATATATATATATATATATATATATATATATATATATATATATATATATATAAAAGAAAGAAAAAAAAATAATATATATATATATATATATATATATATATATATATATATATATATATATATATATATATATATATATATAAAGGAAAATTCTTCAATACATCCCATGTAAAAAATTGTATCGATACATCCCAAATCTGAATCATTGGATGTTGATCCAATGGTTCAGATTAAAGCCGAAGTCAAAATAACAGGTAAAGTCAAAGTCAAAGTAAACACCTTTCACAATTTCCAATGCATTTTCAATACAATTGTTTGGGATGTATTGATACATCCCATGTATTGTAGAAGGACCCATATATATATATATATATATATATATATATATATATATATATATATATATATATATATATTTTTTTTTTTTTTTTTTTTTTTTTTTTTTATATATATATGGTACCTGTCATATTGACTTGTTAGTTTCTTAATGTGATACTTATATATGTTTGGTGCATATATGACATTTTGGAGGCAATGGGTGGAGAATTTAATGGAGATGGTTAAGGAGTTGGATGTACCATTCGACCTTTTAATTAATGCCAGTGACCGTCACTTTGTTGCCACCACCCCCACCAGTATGTTTATATATATATGTTATATGTATATGTGAAGGAAACTATATGCCCTTTGAGAAGCTTAAAGATGGAAGCTGCCATGTCTCCGTTGTACGCAAAGAAGGCGCTATTAGGGTCTCCAGCTGTCGATCTGGAGGCAGCCCTGCAGGATGCCATGGGCGTGAAGGCTCAGGCGGTGGTGAGCAACCGTCTCACGCGTCGAGAGATGGACTCGCTGACGGCCATCGGCGACACACTGTTGCCGTCCATAGACGTCACGGCCACCACCGATCAGGACGAGTCCGTCCGATGTTTCTATCAGACTTCCGCATCCATGCTGGGAACGCATGAAGCTGTAAGTGACTACAGTATATAAAAGTATTAGCTTACAAATCTGTTCATCCGTTTTAATTCATAGTACCGTGCGTGCATGCATGCATGCATATATGTATATATGTATGTAGTCGGGAGAGTACTTGGCGAAGTTACGACATGCAATGCAAGGGCTGCTGCGGCTGACACTGTGGATGCTGTCGACGTGGATCGGGACGTTTTTCGTGTGCGGGGCCATGAACGTGTCGAGCAGGTTCCCCTACGTCCACAAGTTTTCGGACTTGGATCCGGAGAGGAGGGAGAGGATCGTCTTGTGGTGGGCTAACAACCCATGCTATCTCTACAGGGAGCTGTTCAGGGGCGTCAAGTCCGTTGTAGCACTCACCTACTTCACGCAGGTACTCTCACTACTCCATCACTCGATCTCTACTGCACCTACCTATATACGTACGTCATTGCACATGAATTATATAGTTTAGTCCAAGTTCGTTCATATATATATGCATGCATAGGTCGACGCGTAGCTAGCTTAGCTTGGCTTGGTAGGAATTGAGATGTTTGTTCATATATATATATATTTGGTATGATATGATATGATATGAACAAACAATTCAGGAGTAAGGCTGAAAATCGAACGAACGAGTTCGAACAAAGAGTGTTCAAGTTTAGTTTGACTTAACTATCGAACGAGTTTGATTTGACCCAAGCTTCAGATCGAGCTCTAAAATGGTGTTTGAACTCGGTTTGATTAGAGACTTGAACGAATCGAACTCGAGCCAAAGTTCTATTGAACATGTTGTATAGACTATCACATTGTTTCTCTCAAATTTTAAAGACCTTTTTTATTGAATTACTTATGCTCTTTAGATCATAAATTTACTACCATATAAAGAACAAAAAAAATGAGTAAAATTTATAAGACAAAATATATTTCTATCTATTAAAAGGCATAACATATACTAGAAAAAGTCATAATATGAGAAACCGAGTTGAGTTCGAACCTGTTTGCGAACAAGATCGAGTCGAACAACTATGGTCGAACTCGGTATCGATTAGTCCATGAACGAACTTAAACCGAACTTGGACCCGAGCCGAATGCGAACGGTTTGAATCGTTTTACGGTCATACTCAGGAGGAGTAGAGTTCTTGTAACTAATAGATTTCATGACCTGTGAAGTGACGAAGCCGATCGATCGAGCTAGGAGAATGTCGAACTCATAGGCGTTGATCTAATGCGACGTTTTCCTAGAAGGAAAAGGATAGCTACAGGCTTAAGTTGGTATACTAGTTTCATTTATGTACGAAATAGATAGTCGCCCTCTTACCAACTTAAATGACTCTCAGGGCTATCCATCAGCTATATGAAATGAATGAAAATGGTCCCTCTCCTCTCCATCCAGTGCAATTTGAATTTTACTTGATATCGGATCAGATAAAGAAATATTAATGTCAACAGAACAAGTCGGTTCTTAGCCATCTGTCCATATATATATATATATCTATAATATAAAGCACAGTAGACTTTTGGTCCGACCCATGTACTTTGGTTCAACGATGATGAAATGACTAAATTGTTCCTCTCTCTAAAATTCAATTTTTTGCTTTTAGATTATAGACAACCAACTGTTTTTGTTTCTACCACATAAATAAAAGGAGAGTAATTGTACTATCGGAACAAATTTTATTTATTAACAAATTTTATTTGAAGTCGACACACCTTAACTACGTATCGGCAAGAGATAAGTTGAAGTCTCAATTTGTTTTGATTCTAACAACTGGCTGTGAAGAGAGTAATTGTACTATCGGAACATAAATCTGGCAAAGAAACAATAACAAATGTGTCGTATACATATAATGATCACCATGCTCGGCAGAAGTATATCTAACCTGTCAGAATCTTTCCCGTATCAATCAAAAAAATTTAATGGTTTGCCATATAATTGAAGAATAAGTAATTCAAAAAATTATTGGACTGAACCAATATTTAAAATACAATAGTACGTTCATTATCGACAACTCCAGGAATTAACTAAAATAATATTTGGTACACATCTATAATATAAAGCAGAGTGGATTTTTGGTCCGATCCATGTGCTTTGGTTCAACGATGATGAAAGGACTAAATTGTCCCTCTTTCTAAAACTCATTTTGCTTTTAAATTAGATTATAGACAACCCACTGTTTTTTGTTCTACCACATAAATAAAAGGACAAGTTGTCCCAACTTCTCCTTCACGTTCATCCCAGCATTCCAACTTTTCTCTCGCGTCCCTCCGAACGGCGGAGGAGGCGGCGGCAGCGGGGCCTCCCCTCCGCCCCGGATAACCGGAACTCCAGCTTCGCCGTGAGCCTCAACCCGCAGCACGAATCGGAGCAGTCGGCGGCGGTGAGGTTACCACGGAGGATCTCCGAGAGGCATTCTTCGGCAGGAGAGAAGTCACTCGACCCTTCTCCAGGTGGTGGTTCAGTCGGATCAGTCTCCGGAAAGAAGAAGCAGCATAGGTGGAGCGACCTTCGGCCGTCGGATCTGTTGTTCGTGTCCATGCCATTATGGCACGGGTTATCCACTAGTATATATATATATATATATATATATATATATATATATATATATATATATATATATATGGGAGCGGATCAAAAGTCCCCCTTAGAAAATTCCCTAAAACCCTCCCTCACTCTAATTCGTAATATTAATGTTAATATTAATGTTAAATTAATGTTAATGTTAATATTAATGTTAATATTAATGATAATGTTAATATTAATTTATTTTTTATTTTTTTATATTAATGTTAATGTTAATGTTAATATTAATGTTAATATTAATATTAATTCTAATGTTAAGTTTAATGTTAATTTTAGTATTTAATGTTAATATTAACATTAACATTAATATTAACATTAATATTAACATTAAATTACGGATTAGAATAAGAAAAATTTTTAGGAGATTTTGTAAGGAGGCTTTTGATCCGCTTTATATATATATATATATATATATATATATATATATATATTGTGAAATCCAACGTACACACACGATCAGGGGCTCGAACCTTGCCAGCCCTTTAGTGTCACCACTAGGCTAGAGAGCTGGATTCTACTTTTTCTTCTATATCAAATACGACCCTGCCACGTTATATGCGGTCTGCGACCGCAAACCAATAGGAGGGAGGGCAAGGGTATTTGGCCACGTGGATATGTGATCACGCCGCAGTCAGACCATGCACAAAATATTTCATCCCTCATATCCAAATGGAAGAAAATGGTATTTATTTTCCATATGGATGGCATGTCCATCTCACTCTTTTTTTTCTTACTTTTCTATCATTCCTACGGAATGTTGGGTATCCTATAACATGTTGATAGAACTTTGCTACTTGGATTAGGAGGACAATTAAGATCATATTTCAGATTTAACTCGTGAACTTTTAGGGGACGTTTGGTACGCGGTATTTTTTTTTTTATTTTCGAGGAAATTTAAGATGGAAATCTATTATCACATTTGTTTGGCTTATAAAAATTTATTCCCGGAAATTATAAATAGCTGGGTAAATAGTTTACCCACAAAACATGGGAATTCTATCCCTTGAGAATATGTGGGTATTTTTTTTTTGCCCGGGCAAAAAAAAAAAATTGTTTAAATTTTCTTCTTCTTTTTGATCAATTTTGATTAGTTTTGAACATTTTTTTCTTTTTTTGTCGTTTTTATCGTTTTTTTTGTCATTTTTTGTCGTTTTTACCAATTTTTTGTCGTTTTAAGCAATTTTTTTTGTCGTTTTTACCCATTTTTTTATCTTTTTTGTCACTTTTTGATTATTTTTGTCGTTTTTATCGGTTTTTTTTGTCATTTTTACAATTTTTTTGTCGTTTTAAGCGATTTTTTTGTCGTTTTTACCCATTTTTTGTCTTTTTTGTCACTTTTTGATTATTTTTGTCGTTTTTATCAGTTTTTTGTCATTTTTTTTCGTTTTTTACCATTTTTTTTGTCGTTTTAAGCAAAATTTTGTCGTTTTTACCCCTTTTTTATCTTTTTTTGTCACTTTTTGATTTTTTTTTGTCGTTTTTATCGCTTTTTTGTCGTTTTTTACCAATTTTTTTTGTCGTTTTAAGCGATTTTTTGTCGTTTTTACCCATTTTTTGTCTTTTTTGTCACTTTTTGATTATTTTTTGTCGTTTTTATCGCTTTTTTGTCATTTTTTTCGTTTTTTACAAATTTTTTGTCGTTTTTATCAATTTTTTGTCGTTTTAAGCAATTTTTTGTCGTTTTTACTCATTTTTTGTCTTTTTTTGTCACTTTTTGATTATTTTTTGTCGTTTTTATCGCTTTTTTTGTCATTTTTTGTCGTTTTTACCCATTTTTTGTCGTTTTAAGCAATTGTTTGTCGTTTTTACCCTTTTTTGTCTTTTTTGTCACTTTTTGATTATTTTTTGTCATTTTTATCCAATTTTTGTCCTTTGTCGCTTTTTTTTGTCAATTTTTATCGTTTTAAGCGATTTTTTGTCGTTTTTGTTGTTTTTTTTCGCTTTTTTGTCATTTTTACTTATTTTATGTTGTTTTTTATCATTTTTGTCGCTTTTACCGTTTTTTTGTCGTTTTTGCCGTTTTTATCCTTTTTTTTGTTATTTTTTGTCGTTTATATATTTTTTGTCGTTTTTTTGGTCATTTTTGTCGTTTTAACCGATTTTTCGTCGTTTTTCATCGTTTTTGTCGTTTTTTGTTATTTTGTCGTTTTTACGATTTTTTTCGTTTTTACCGGTTTTTTGTCCTTTTATCGGTTTTTTTTATATTTGTTCATTTTTTTCGTTATTATTATTTTTTATTTTTTTCCCGGAAATATTTATATTGTCACCAAACATGGGAATATAATTTTCCCGGGAATTTAATTCCTTGGAATTTGATTCCCGGGAATATAGAATTCCCGACTATATAGTATTCCGCATACCAAACGTCCCCTTAAGTGCATAAGATGCACGGATAGCTAGGTATACGAGGAATTAATTAAGCCTTGGATGGGAGTGATTATGTAGAGAAAAGTTTTATTTTTTTGAAATCTCAGACGCACACACACAATTGGTGGGGGCTCGAACCTTGCCGGTCCCTCCGGATACCACTAGGCTAGAGAGCTCGGACTGTAGAAAAAAGTTAATTGTTGAGATTAATTTGGGATGTTGCTAAGGAAAAAACTACTTCCCATGAGGAGTGATGCTATATGTAACTCCAAAAAGTTCATCCCTCCAAGTCCCTCCACCACATGGCACTCCCTTATTGATCCAAACAAATATGGGAGGATAGAGAGAAGACATGAGCGAATAGAAGACGGCCGCGTGACGGAGGAACATGGAAGGATAAAATTTTGGAGGTACATAAAACATTTTCCTCCCATGAGGCCCCTTCACTATATGGTCTCGTTTGGTTCGCGGGAAACAAAGACAAGAAAAACAATTTTTTGATCTTTTTATGGACATAAAAATTTATAATTTCACCAATTATTTTGATGTTTGGAAATGTTAGAAATATAGACAAGTTAATCCATTAGCCTGAATAGTTTAGTCCTAAATTTTTGTAATAAATGCAAAAAATTAGAAAAAAAAAAGTGAATTCTTAGGACGGATTGGGGGAACTATTTTTCTCCTTAATTTTCTTTCTTGTTGGAACTGTTTTTTCTTTGATGTTCTTTTTCTCTAGCATCCAAATATAAGAAAATGTATATATATATATATATATATATATATATATATATATATATATATATATATATATATATATATATATATATATGACAAAAGGTAAAGGCAATGAATTAGTTAAAAAGAAGTAGCAAACAAGAAGAAATCAGCAATTGATGTAAAATTAAATGGCAAGTGCTATTGTTGGCCACACTTGTTAATTACATGGTATCAAGGAAACTAACTATAGCTTTGTGCAAGGATGGTATTATAGCATATGAACTCACAATAAGAATTTCCAATTACGTGAAAACAATTTATTTCCATCACAAATTTTCTACCAATTATAGTGTTTCATAGTGTATATTTTCCATATTATTGTTTTCCAAAAATCTTTCATTTTCCATATCTAAAATGGTGAAAAATAAAACTGGTCCAGCCCATAGAAAAATATTCATTTCCATAAAAATTAAATATTTTCCATGGAAAATTACGACAATCAAACATCCAAATTAATTCCGGAATTTTTTTCCTAGTAAAATAATTCGTAAAATTAATTTATTTTCTACCTTGTAATCAAACGCACCCTTAGATCTTTTTTGTTTAGATCCTTTAAAAAAAAAAAAAAAATCAAATAATGAGATACATGTAATAACTTACTTTTGATGGTCAAGTTTAAAAAGTTAAGAACTGATGAGTTACTTTAGGATTTTTGTATATGATTCATGTAGCAAATTAAAGCTCTGGGTTGACTTCGTCGTCAAAGGAAGGCTGCATGATAGCATCATAATTAATTGGTCGAGGCCTTTAGCTCTCAAGTAGGCGTCCATTTAATTCCAGTGGTTGAACAGGTAAGAAGAATTTATATCGACTACTAGAAGAAGGTTCACCACAAGTTTATATCGCTATTACGTAGAGAGATCGATTAGCGTGCAATTGGCAATATTATTTGCACACGATTACTCTTGGCAAATGTTAAAGGCTATCCCTTTTTTACTAAGGGCCACCAGCCTACTAAGGACAACCATCCTACACCCTTATTTTTACTAAGGGCAACCTAAAATGAACCATTTTACTAAGGGCTACCAAAGAAAAAAAAAAAAAGAAAACAAAAAAAATTCAAAACCCAAACCCCACCTTCTCCGTTCATCCAGCGGCCTAGGAAAGGAAAAACACAAAATAATGCCAACACCAGCTACTCTTACGCAGATCAGATGTATGTCAAAATGTCCCAATGAAACAAGGAGAACCCTTTCATCAGGCTCGACGAGCGCTTCGTCAGAGGGTGCACGTACGGCTCGTCGGCGACGGCTTTGGATTGCTCGGCCTTGCGTGCTGGATGGAGGTCCATATGTCGATCCGGCCGGGAGGCCTCTCTGCTTCTTCTCGGCCTTGGTCGTTCTTGACCATGGTGGCAGGAACGGACATGTTGAGGAGCGAGCTGAGCGCTTCCTTCTTCTCGAGAGGGAAGGAACGCTAGTGGAGCTCCAGCTGCAGATGGCAACCAGCTCACAGCAACCTACAGTGACTGCAGGCCTTGCCTGCAGTCCAGACTTCACTTTGGACTGCAGGCAAGTCATGCAGTCACTGTAAGTTGAAAATTTAAAAAAAAATTAGGACTGCAGGCAAGCACTGCAGTCCTGTGTTCATTTTGGACTGCAGGCAAGCCCTGCAGTCCTCGATTGGCAGAAGCGGGGTGGCCCTTAGTGTTTTTAAAATGGCAAACTTGTGATTTTTTTAAAATTTTAAGTTAGTGGCCCTTAGTAAAAAAGGGGTGGCCTTTAACATTTGCCTTACTCTTTTAGAAAATGAAGAGGAACGTACTTCTTTTCAAAAACTTCAACTGGCTCACATATACACATATACATATAGTTCAAGGGGTTTTCTCTAAAAATACATAATAACAAACTAATAAATGTGTATTTTACATCAAAAATCCTAGAGGAACTCATGAGTTCTTAAATTTAATAACCCAGCCGTTAACAACTGTTAGATTATATGCATCTCATCTCTTGCAAAAATAATGCCACGTGCTATGACCATATTGTAAGTTGTTATTCGAGTTACTGTAGTCGAATTGATTTTACATGGAAACTCCTATCAACATATTAATTAAAGTAATACTTTACTTAAATGGCATTTATCAATGTGCTGGTTAAAATACCATATAATCCTAGTTTTAAAGAAGACGAGAAATGAAGAATGGTTGAAGATCATAATTTCATTCATGTAATAGGTGACATATATACACAGTAATCATTTGGTTAGGACTTAGTTGTTAACATATAATATGATAATCCTCGTATCTTATTACTTATAATAGGTTATAAAGGGTACGGTCATGATATACGTCTATCACACATTCTTGTTTAGCAAGTTAATACTCCATTCTATCACGTTCCGATTCTGTGGAATCAATAAGTCACCGTTGGACGTGATGCCGTAAAAGTCTAGTTTGTGCTTGTACAAGCATGTTCGTGTGCATATTTGTCACGTCCCGCTCCCGAAGGAGCGATCGTCCTCGCTAAGGCGTGATGCCGCACGAGCCTAGATTTGCGCTCGTGCAAGACGGGTTCCATAACGGCCGATTTCAGCAGCTGCGACGGGGTCGTCGCACAGAAGTCCCGAGCAGAGACATTGAATAATAGCAGCGAAATTTGAAGCAAAATACAAGTCATTTCAAAACACTCTTTTATTGATATTAAACAAAGGTTACAGTGGGGCGCAAGGCCAAGATTACAAGTCTCTCAAGCTCACTCATCTTACATTACAAGTCACTCAGCTCTCTCTCATCTCTCAATACATGTCTTGAGCCAGCGGATGCTTTGGAAGACGACGTCCATACATTATGTCCCGTATAAGTCTTGACTCCATGCGGCTGTACGCTTCGAATAACCAAGGAACTCCGTGCCTCGACGCATCCAAGCGAGCTCCGCGCCACGAGCTTCTACCTGTGCCTGCACATGAAAACTATGTGGGTGTCAGTACTCAACTGTACTGGTGGAATGAGCTCCTCGCCCACCCATACAAAACCAACACATTTGATTTACTTTGTGCAACATAGTCCCTTTTTATTGTCTTTCTACTCTTGCCTTAGGATTATTTTACGACCTATGCCTTGGCCTATTTCGTGTCTCTAGACAATCCCGTACTTGCAACAACAACGTTAACTCATACTTTGCCTCTAGACCCTTCTCGTGCCAACAACGTTAACCTATCAAGTCGTGTTTGCCTTATGGCCCAAAATCAGAGATGCTACTACACGATAGACTCCATTTTCGTATGACCGTGCTACAAACCCTTGCTGAGGTCGTGCCTCGCAATTCAATAAGACTTAACCATATCGCCGCCTCGCGGCCCTTGCTACTTTGATAACCAACTGACCTAATCGAGACTTGTGAACTTAGTGTCACTTAACCAACTTCCCTTGCGGCGATTTCGGACTTAAACTCGAACAACTCAACCCAACTTATGCAACTCACATGTCAACACTTGAGACTCGATGCCACATCTCGTGTCAAGGCACAACGCCTATGTTGAAGCCAAATCTTAGGCCCAAACTTTGTGTTCCAACTTGTACACACATTCAACTCAATTCAATCCAAAGGCATACACGCGGATAGCCTCTATTTTGCCGACATCTATATGAACTTTAGTCACTAGCATCACAAGCTTTACCTGGACTTATAGTTTTGTTATTCGAGATACCTTTCAGCGCAAGTAGCGATCCCCGCTGAAAGTCCCTGACTAACCTGAGCGGGAGCGTACTCCCAGCTCGGCTATATACCTATTTCCTCCTAGGTCGAGTCGGTCCCATGGCCCAGGGTTGCCGCTCAAGGAAATCTTCGCCCTTGTCGACAAGTTGGCCAATGACCATGCAAGACTCGATACAAACTGACGTCTCACACAGTCATTCCTTTTTCAATGTTACCATCTCTTTCAAAACCAAGTTCAAGACTTCTATCCTTGAGACCCCTCGACGACCCACGGTCGCCAGCATTCTTTCCTTATTACCCTATCATTTTGTTCAACTCATGAACGCCTATTTGATAGTCCTTTCTCAAAACTCACTTTGAATCAATTGTGATCCTTGCCTTCAACACTAAGTCCGTGCATCGTGCCTTAAGCCAATCGTGCTATACGCGACACTCCTGTCCAAGTCGACAGGCCTTGAGATCGTGGGACTACTTAACTTTGACAAACCGCGAAAGAGCAGGACGGTACTTGTAATGTCTTAGGTCGACCGGCATAACTTTGCCTAACTTAACTTTGCAACAACTTAACGAGCAAAGGCTGCGTCAAGCTTTGCCTTAATGGATCATGCCGTTCACGCATTCGAATTGAACGACCAAGTCACTCGGGTGCCTAGACTTAGGTCACAAGTCGCTCAACGCAATTTAACTCATGGGCAAGCAAGGCTATGCCAAGCCTTGGACGATGGGACCGTGCATGCTTTATGAAGCATTCATGCGGGCGACGCCTATGTCTTAGGCTACGATCATAACTTTGCCTACTCAACCAACTTTTCTTCTTCCAAGCCACGAGACGAAGAATCGAGTGTCATTTTTAAAGCACGCCGTGCACCAAACTCTAAGCCGACCGTTGGACCTTTCCATATTCTAACTCAATTCGACCCGTCGGGATTATTTTCTTTAGCTATATGGATTTGTCTCTTTTATTATCAAGCCTACTTGTACAAGTTAAAAACTTGCGATTTATTATGTGAAGGCTAAGATGAGGCAAGTTTACCGAAACTATCCCACCTGAGCGAGGAGTCGCCTCGGCCGAGCGATGTCTTCGAGTAGCCATTGCAAGGCTAAGTCCGAACGCCGTTGGCGTTTCGATTACTCCAATTGACTGAGCGAGACGGGGCACTACATCATACACCACTCAAAAAAAGTTTCGTTCTCGAAACTAACTGAGTACTTACTCATCGACTTATCACTCGAATGTTCAATGACTCTCGTACACATTTTCTCTATGCATTTCTTAAATTCGAGCCATGCTCGTGCTACCCTTAATCCTTTCTTCAAAACTCACGATCTCAAAATCCTCGACACTTTTCTGTTCCTCAAGTCTCACTTGATTCAACGTATCACTTAGTCTGGATCGTGCACATATTCCAGGTGTCCTCAAAATAGGTGTATTTCAGCCAAGTCTCGTGATAGAGAATCCGCCATCACCACTCGAGTCGAATCGTGCACATATTCAAGCATCCCTGATATACATGCATGTCAACCGAGCCTCATGAGTGGTGCCTCCACAATTTCTATCGCTCCGCACCGGGACGTCTGCCTAACCGCTAGGCTATGTCAATCTGTCAATATTGGAATCATAGTTCCCAAACAACGATACCACCACTGACCCCATCCTAAGGTCAAACCAAGTTGTTAGTACAGGATTTTCTACCTAAGCTCGCATCACTCCGGTTTCTAAACTTCGAGCATAGATTTCCTATACACATCCCAAAATTTGTCGCACAGGGTCTGAGTCATTCAGCAAAGCCATCCTATGACAACTTATGTTCAACCAATTCCATGACACATCAATATCGTTCGTTCAACAAGACATTTTACATAGTCTATATCTTCGGACACGTTCGTCATAATCTGCCCATCAATCCTTCCAAGTCATGCATGCTACGACGCAATTTGTCGCTAACCAAAATTTTACATTCCACATTTCCTAAGTCATATATTCCAATTCACGTAAACGATCATAAGGCCGTCTATCTTAACAATATGTTGCGCCCCGATCTCACACAATTCAGATTATCCACGGTGGGCATGAATCATCATGCACGCTCCCGTGGGATAATCGTCCTCATCTGGACGTAAATCTCTGTTTCTTGTCTAGACTAATTCATTCTCGATACGCGGATTGGACTTACTCAATCCTCAAGTTTATTCAATCATCAATCGCAAGTTCTAACATCCCCAAATTTTCCTTCGTATCAAACCAATAAGTCGAGACAATCAAAGTTGCCGCGTCTTTATTTTTATGAGTTCGATCATTCTCGCGACATGAATCACTATGTCAGCGCTCACACGGAACGATCGCCCAAAATCCGACGCGACACATGTGCGAGACTGGAGTTGCGCTCGCGCAAGACAAGAATTTAGACGCTGTGGTTATCCGCGTAATCCATCAAGACACAATCATTTTCATCCAACATTCATCTCAATCAAAATCCTAAGTATAGCATCCAACCGAACAATAATACTTGCACGATTCTCATTCGTCGAGTCAGAGTACTCCCGAGTTATCGTATATCGATCTTTGATACGCCTCAATACCATCGACGATATGCGTAACCTGATAATCTTCCTTAGCAACCAATTACGAGCCGTGCGAATGATGCTATCGTCCGATTGAATAATCTCCTCGACATTCAAATTCATGTTCGATCGTTTTCCCTTTATCTTAAGTCATCGACCAACATATTTCCTCAATTTGCATCATTCTTGCTAACTCAATCATCGAACGACATCCATTCCAATCCTCAGAGTCATTGCGTAACTTCAAAATTTAACTTTTTTATGCACGCTATCTTTCCATCGTGCTAACTTTCTCTATACGATTTTACCTATCGATTCCCTTTATCAAGTCATCTGTTCGCTACACCTTAATTTTTCCTCGATTTAATTTACCTACTCAATCACCTTCGCGTTTCATATTCGCGCAATCCTCAATACCATGCACGTCCATTTCTAGGTTGTTGGAATCAACACACCAAACTTTAAGACTAAACTTATTCAATGATACTCAATCTATGGCTTTACATACACGCGATGCTTGCTGATAGACTCATCGGCACTCCTTATCCTCAATCGATCGATCGACATCTCTGAGGCTATCGCATACACTACTCATGGATGAAATCATTCAACTAATCCACAACACTATCGTTCGAATCAAAATCGACTTCTTCAACTCTTTCGTTCGAACCATTCCTCGATATCCAAGCACGTTCATCTAATCGTACTGACGTATCGTCGCTCAATAGCACCCCTATCGATAGTCATCTAACTTTACTCAATCGTGTTCAAATCATGCTTGATCGAAGCATTAAGAATCTCGCACTCGACTTTGCTATGGTCGACACAAATCCTTGGTATATATGCCCAGCCCGACTTAGCCAACCGTGCTTACGCGAACCATCTTTTTGTTTTGTCAAAAACTGTTCTCCTATGTTTTGCAAAATAGTTAAACTTATTGTATGGACATTCCTGGGACATTTGAAAGAGAGTGCACTAACGATATCAACTTTGCGGAAGCAACACTTCAGAGTTTCGAAAACAACGGAGTTAAAGAATTCAATCGATAGTCTAAGGATGTAAAGCCGTGCTCTGATACCATTATGTCATGCCCTGCTCCCGTAGAAGCGATCGTCCTCGCGAAGACGTGATGCCGTACGAGCCTAGATTTGCGCTCATGCAAGGCATATTCCATAACGACCGATTTCAGCAGCTGCGATGGGGTCGTCACACAGAAGTCCCGAGCAGAGACATTGAATAATAGCAGCAGAATTTGAAGCAAAACACAAGTCATTTCAAAACACTCTTTTATTGATATTGAAACAAAGGTTACAGTGGGACGCAAGGCTAAGATTACAAGTCTCTCAAGTGCACTCATCTCACATTACAAGTCACTCAGCTCTCTCTCATCTCTCAATACATGTCTTGAGCCAGCGGATGCTTTGAAAGGCGACGTTAATACATTATGTCCTGTATAAGTCTTGACTCCATGCGACCGCACGCTTCGAATCGCTAAGGAACTCCGTGCCTCGACACATCCAAGCGAGCTCCGTGCCACGAGCTTCTACCTGTGCCTGTACATGAAAACTATGTGGGTGTCAGTACTCAACTGTACTGGTGGAATGAGCTCCTCGCCCACCCATACAAAACTAACACGTTTGATTTACTTTGTGCAACATAGTCCCTTTTTATTGTCTTTCTACTCTTGCCTTAGGATTATTTTAGGACCGATGCCTTGGCCTATTTCGTGTCTCTAAACCATCCCATGCTTGCAACAACAACGTTAACTCATACTTTGTCTCTAGACCCTTCTCGTGCCAACAACGTTAACCTATCAAATCGTGTTTATCTTATGGCCCAAAATTAGAAACGCAACTATACGATAGACTCTATTTCCGTATGACCGTGCTACAAACCCTTGCTGAGGCCGTGCCTCGCAATTCAATAAGACTTAACTATATCGTCGCCTCGCTGCCCTTGCTACTTTGATCACCAACTGACCTAATCGAGACTTGCAAACTTAGTGTCACTTAACCAACTTGCATTGCGGCGATTCCGGACTTAAACTCGAACAACTCAACCCAACTTATGTAACTCACATGTCAACACTTGAGACTCGACGCACATCTCGTGCCAAGGCATGACGCCTATGTTGAAGCTAAATTTTAGGCCCAAACTTTGTGTTCCAACTTGTACACACATTCAACTCGACTCAATCCAAAGGCATACACGTGGATAGCCGCTATTTTGCCGACATCTATATGAACTTTAGTCACTAGCATCACAAGCTATACCTGGACTTATAACTTTGTTATTCAAGATACCTTTCAGCGCAAGTAGCGATCCCCGCTGAAAGTCCCCGACTAACCTGAGCGGGAGCGTACTCCCAGCTCGGCTATACACCTGTTTCCTCCTAGGCCGAGTCGGTCCCATGGCCCAGGGTTGCCGCTCATGGAAATCTTCGCCCTTGTCGATAAGTTGTCCAATGACCATGCAAGACTCGACACAAACTGATGCCTCACAGAGTCATTCCTCTTCCAATGTTACCATCTTTTTCAAAACCAAGTTCAAGACTTCTATCCTTGAGTCCCCTCGAAGACCCACGGTCGCGAGCATTCTTTCCTTGTTACCCTATCATTTTGTTCAACTCATGAACGCCTATTTGATAGTCCTTTCTCAAAACTCACTTTGAATCAATTGTGGTCCTTGCCTTAAACACTAAGTCCGTGCATCGTGCCTTAAGCCAATCGTGCTCTACGCGACACTCCTGCCCAAGTCGATGGGCCTTGAGATCGTGGGACTACTTAACTTTGACAAACCGTGAAAGAGCGGGACGGTACTTGTAATATCTTAGGTCGACCAACATAACTTTGCCTAACTTAACTTCGCAACAACTTAACGAGCAAAAGGCTGCATCAAGCTTTGTCTTAATGGATCATGCCGTGCACGCATTCGACTTGAACGACCAAGCCACTCAGGTGCCTAGACTTAGGTCACAAGCCGCTCAATGCAATTTAACTCATGGACAAGCAAGGCTATGCCAAGCCTTGGACGATGGGACCGTGCATATTTTATGAAGCATTCATGCGGGTGACGCCTATGACTTAGGCTACGATCATAACTTCGCCTACTCAACCAACTTTCCTTCTTCCAAGCCACGAGACGAAGGATCGAGTGTCATTTTCAAAGCACGCCGTGCACCAACTCTAAGCCGACCGTTGGACCTTTCCATATTCTAACTCAATTTGACCCGTCGAGATTATTTTCCTTAGCTATGTGGATTTGTCTCTTTTATTATCAAGCCTACTTGTGCAATTTGAAAACATGCAATTTATTATGTGAAGGCTAAGATGAGGCAAGTTCACCGAAACTACCCCACCTGAGCGAGGAGTCGCCTCGGCCGAACGATGTCTCCGAGTAGCCATTGCAAGGCTAAGTCCGAACGCCGTTGGCATTTCGATTCCTCCGATTGACTGAGCGGGACGGGGCACTACAATATTGAAGCATCGTGGTTTTATAGAGGTTTACAACATAATACAAGCAAAAAAATTGAATAACAACATTGCACATAATAGAATAACTCTTGTTCGATCACTCACATTGATACATAGGTTCTTAAATAACTGAGGAAAAGGTGTGGAACTTGGCTTACAACTTTAAACAACAAAGTGAGATACATCATTCCACACATCATATCTCTTTACTAAAATTCGAAACGAAAGATATAAGTTCAAGTTTTCAATATGCAACTTAGAAAAGCTTCAAAATGTGAACAAAGCATATTCGTAGCAAGGCAAGTCTTCAGTTTCTCGTACTGCCTCTTTATTTGCAACACATATGAAAATGTGGGTCAGTATATTATCATGTATTGTTGAGCGACGAATTAACCCAACTCACCAAAATCAACACAATAATCATGTGGAGTATGCAATATTATTGTGATTTTTCATCTTTCCTTAATGCCGATCAACAATTAATAACACATGAATATAAAAATAACACATATCATCAATCATTGTCTCTTACCCATATCGAATGTTTTTCCTACAAAAAAGGCATACCATATTCTTCCCTAGTGACACACCATCTTGTACTATTTCTGGTCAGACGATGATCCTTCCAATATAGGTAGCGAGCTCCATTGAATGTCCAAAATTACCTGTGCTAATATGGCAACATTTATTACCCTTGTTCCCTAGGCCGACTCGATCCTAGTGTCCTAACGATCGTTTGAGAAATCAAACCTTGTGTACAAGTTGTCCATGACTATGCATATCTAAGAAATAAGTTATTAAAACATAGCATGCAAGATAACAAAATTTTGAACATACCTACACAATATATACTCAGAGTGCATCCTACTTTCCTTAAGTCCTAGCCCGAATTCCATACTACCGGTTACAACATTCTCTACGATTCCATTTCTATAACAGTACCACAAATTTTAATGTGATATGACAACATAATGGTAAACCACATTTCTATATGACAAGCAGACAATATTATGGTTATTGTCCTTATCGAAGGACAAAAGAGAGAGAGAGAGAGAGAGAGAGAGAGAGAGATTCTTTTGTTAAGGTGTGAATATAAGAACATAAGGATTAATGCCACTCACCATTGGAGAATTGTCGAAAGAAAGAGATCTTCAATGATTCGATCAAACTTCGCCTTCGTAGTAACCTGCATTTGCACCAACAATGGATCAATACTCTTCTTCTCTCTTTCTTCCAAAATTCGATATGAATGCATAGGTCGGTAAAGTTAATCAATGTAAACTATCAAAAAACCCACAAGTATGCATTCATAAAACCAACAATTAAAGCAACATCGAAAGCAAATAATGAAAATGTTTAAGGAAGTAACTCTTATATAGGGTTCTTCTCCAATACATAGTTTACTGCATTTGGAAATTGATTCCGAAGAAGCTAATCCAAAGAGAGGAGGGGTCCTAATTCAATATGTTCCGATCAATCGATACCATTAGGATTTCCAACACAGTGCCCCAACTGGGGAGCTGGGCACCATAATATAACCTACTAAGAAAATGTTTCATTCTCAAAACTTAAGAACAAGAACCCACCTCCATCGAATAATAATGGTAACTTTTCCTTAATATTTGACTCAAGCTCCCACGTCGAGTCCGTGATAGAATGGTTCCGCCAAAGCATGCAGACTAGAAAAAGAACGCAATTCCTCATCACCTTATCCTTCTCGACCAAGATTTGACCATGTTCTTGTACATATGACAAGTCTACTTAAAGCTCCAAATAACCAAAGTCTACCATGTGACTCGGATCATGCACATACTTTCACAATTGGGAAACATAAAAAATACCATGCATTTCGGCTAACGTCTGCAGCAACATAATCTGATAGGCAACTGGTGGGACTTTCTTAAGAACTTTGAAAGGAAGAACAAATCTCAAACTTTACTTATTTTTTGCATCAAATCTTAAGACTCTTCTTATGGTGTTACCTTCAAGAATACGTAGTCGTCCACCATAAACTCAAGGGTTCGTCGATGAGTATCTGTATAACATTTTTGTCGACTCAATGAAACTTTCAATATTTCTCGAATCAAATTTTTTTTCAAAACAATATGCTCAACTAATTATGGACCAAGTATTTGTCATTCACCAACTTTATCTCATCTTATGGGTAACCTGCATTTCTATATGTATACTAAGTCGTATGGCGCCATCTGTATACCAGACTAATAGCTATAATTGAATACAAATTCTGCCAACGGTAGGTGAGTATCCCAACTTGACTTCCAATCCATCACACAAAGTTAAAATAAGTCTTTGTGAATCTGATTTACTCGTTTTATTTGTCCATTGCCCCTCGCTCCTGGAAAGTAGTCACTATCTGAGCCACAGAGGGCCATCGGTTTCAGGATAATATGCTAAAGTGAATTTTAACTTTGTCCCTATTAGCAATTGAAGGCTACTGCAGAAACGTGATAAGAATTGTTCATAATATGAGCCAACCTATCAATGCTCAAAGCAACTTTGATGACGATGAAGTAAGCTGACTTGGTCAATCAATCAATAATGATTCAAATTGCATCATTTTTTTATGGCATCTTCGGGAAGCCTAAAATAAAGTCCATCGAGATTTGATCACATTTCTATTCTGGAATGGCAAGATTTTGTATTTTCTTACTGATCTTTGGTGTTCTATTTTTATTCTTTGATAGACCATATAATGTGACAGGAAAAGAGCTACATTCTTCTTCACACCGTGCCACCAGAATATTATTCATAGATCCTTATACATCTTTCTATTGCCAGGATGCAACACATACTTTGTATAATGAGCCTCCGTAAGTATCTCTTTTTAGAGTGCCTCATCCTTTAGGATGCTTAGTCTTTCCTTCAGTCGCAACATCCTATCTTCAACTCTATGAAATCAGTTATCATTCCCTCTGACATTTGCCCATTAATTTTCTACAGAAATTCTTCTTTCCTTTGTATTGTTTTGATTTTCTCAAGTAGACTCGGCTAAAGTTTAATTAATTAAGTTAACATATGTTCTGGCTGCAAACTTGAAACTCAATGCCTAGTTTTTCAATGTCTTTCAATATCCAATGTATCTATGGCTCAATGCATCTGCTATGACATTCGCCTAATTACCTTGTATATATGCTATGGTTAGTTCATAGTCCTTAATAAGCTCCAACCATCGCATCTTATCTCAATTTAAAATCTTTTTGAGTGAATATATACTTGAGACCCTTGTGGTCGACAAGATTTTTACAAGACATACTATACAAATAGTGCCGCCATAACTTTAATGTAGATATAATCACCTACAGTTTCAAATCATGAGTAAGGTAGTTTCTTTCGTGCAGCTTCAACTGTATCGAAGTATACAATATCACTTTTCTACTCTACATCAACACACCTCCTAAGCCCATACTCGCTATAAATTTGAAATCCTCCGTCCCCGTCTGAAAGTATGACTCAAACCTTTCCTTATCTTAACTTTCCATCTCTATGTAGCTCCCAAACCAAGGACTGCCTTGGTGACCTACAGTCCTAAGAACTTTTCAAATTTCTATACTTTCCATCTTCGCTCAGGAACGTCTATTTGATAGCCCTTCTGCTTAACTTGAACAAACCATGCTTCGTGTTGTACCACAAACTATGTCATACTCTATATAATAAGCCTTAAAACCGTAGGAACATATATGTTATTACTAGCCTTGAAACAATGGAAACATATAGACATGACAACAGTCGATAGTCTATATGGCAGCATAAGAAGTTCTATTTTACCCAAGTCGTGGGATTAAAGACCGAGTGCCAATTTAAAAATCCAACGTGAAGTACTATTTAGACATCAAGTTTAATATTTCTATGTTATACAAAAATCTGATACAGAAAGGGATTATTCCCTTAACTATGTGGGTTCGTTTATGTTATTAGTATACCTACTCAGTGCGTAAGAAATATCCATTTTATTAGGTGTAAAGGCGAAGCAGAGACCACCAAAGCCACCCACCTGAACAAGGAGTTTCTTCGATTGAGCTGAACTCTGAGCAAATTACTGCATAGCCCAGTCCGAATGCCTTTGCATCTATCGATTCGTCCTATTGAACTGAGCAGAGCAGGGCACTACATAACTATATATATAGATTAAATTTGTAGGTAAATCCAGTCCAGATGGGGTGCTAACACTAAGATTAAGATCTAACAAAGATGTTTTTAACTTATGCTACCTTATAAAATCTACCGATATAAAACAATGGGTTTTCCCTCATCAACCAACACTCCAACTAGAGTATCATTGAATAGAAGTATACCAGACATAACTGTGTTCGAGGCAGGTGCCTCCTCCTGAGTTAGAGCAAAGACTCGACCGTGAGCTCAATCAATAATTCTAAATGTCTTATGGTATAGCATGGGGATCCCATGGTTCCTGTCCAAGAATATAATGGTGCTTTGGTCATAGAGGATACTGATTTGGTCTTTCGCTTGGCAATCTCTGAGTGGTGGCCCATGCGATCGAAGTTCCAACATCCTCCATTTGGAATACGACAATTATTCGCAACATGTCCTTTATTGTTACATTTGATCTAGAGTGGTCCATGGTATCATCTTTGATAGCCGCTTTTGTCACCTTTTTGATGCTTATGAGCATTGTACCCTTATACATTGCTCGGGCGCTTGTGGTTGAAATTTTGCACAACTCCTAAAATAGCTTGGGGATATTGATAGAGATCATGTTTGAATGACCCCTACATCATCTGATATCGAGGAATGACAACATGGGCCTAAATGGCAGGCCTAAGAACTTCTGGTAGTTGTGTCCTAGCAAACTTTGTGAGCTAGCATACTATCATACTGTTATGCTTCCCTACTCCCCTTCTTGAGCTAGCAAACTGATTCTATTTCTATCGATGAACAGCTGGAGGAAGGTACTCCTCCTCAAAGGCCTTATTAAATATGGCACAAGAAAGCTTCATATCCTTATCATCACCAAGGATGGACCTCTTCTGCATGTCCCAGCAATCGTACATGTTCAAACGGAGTTGAACTTGAGTGCACTTACTCTCTTTAACTCATGGATGTCCACTAACTCAAAAATGGTCCTATAACTCTATCAACCAGTCCATCTCTACAATAGGATCCTCAGTCCCCTTTAACAATTTATTACACACCTTCTTAATTTTAGAGATATAGATGATAAAACTCTTCTCGTTTGTAGGTTAGGGCTCCTCGGCTTTCACTTCGATAGGCTCAGGTGTTGCGGTCATTGTCATTGAGTTATTTTTTACTATCCAATTGTTTTTGCTGCACTTGGAATTGTGCATCGAACCATGCCTCAAAAATGTAATTTTCGAGCATCGGCTTGCTTCTGCAGTGCTTCCATTATACGTTGCATTCTCTTTATGGGATCGTTCAGGGGTACGACCTTCAAGCTATTTGTGCTACTTGAAGTGCCAAAATTGTTCCCTTTCTGCCAAAAGAGAGCAACTCTTATTAGCATCATAAAATATTATGGACTTACTGTATGGAACATCTCATTTGAAAACAAAAAAATATAGGTTTCAAATAAAGAATACTAGTATCTCTTTCAAAAATTTCAAAATAAGAAATTTGAGGATACAAAGCCGTGCTCTGATACCAATATTTGATGTCCTAATTCTGTTGAATATAAGTCATCACTGGGCATGATACAATATAAGCCTAAATTATGCTTATACAAGGTGTGTATGTGAGCATTTAGAAACATCATAATTTATATTGGTTTGTAATAAAATTTAGCAAAGAAATTGAATAATAACTTTATATGGAATAGAGTAACTCTTTTGTTTGATAATTCACATTGATCCATAGTTTTTCAAATAGATGAAAAAGGTATCAAACTTGGCTTACAACTTTAAACAAAAAAATGAAATACATTTTTCCATACATCATATCCCTTTACTAGAATTCAAATTAAAAGATATAAACACCTTCAACACAAGTCTTACACCACTTGGGAAAGCTTTAAATATGAATAAAGCTTCTTCGTAGCTAGGCGATCCTTCAATTCCTCGATATTCCACTTGGGAAAGCTTTATAATATGGATAAAGAACTAATTTATTAAAATATAGCATGCAAAATAACAGAAATATGAACATAGGTATGTAATATATACTCAAAGTGCACTCTACTTTCCTTGATCCCTTGCTCGAATTCCATATTACAGATAACAACATTCCCCAAGATTTCATTTCTATTAGCACCAATACCACAGTCCATACTTCAATATGATATGAGAACAATATAATGATAAATCACATTTCTAATATGATAAACAAATAATATTATGGTTATTCTTCTTATCTAGATTCTATTTATTAGGTTATCATTGATTGGATGCAACAAAGACAGTCAAATTCTTTTGTAGATAAGGAAAGAATGATAAAAGCCACTCATTGTTTGAGAATTGTCGAGAGAAAAAGATCTCTAATGGTTCGATCAAGCTTAGCCTACGCAATCACCTACATTTGCACCAACAGCGGATCAATACTTTTCTACTCTCTTTCTCCTAGAATTCGATATCAATGTGTCGATCAATAAAGGCAAGCAATAAAAATCATCGAAAACATCCATGAAAATACAGTTATAAAACCAACAATGAAGGCAACAACAAAAACTAATAGTAAAAAGGCTTGTGGAAGTGACTCTTATATAGAGTTCTTCTCCAAGACACGATCCATGAAATTTGGGACTTCATTCCAAAGAAGACAATCCAAAGAAAGGAAGGGTCCTAATTCAATCTGTCATGATCAATCGATACCATTAGGATTTCCAACATAGTACACCCTAATGGGGAGCGGAGCACTATACCTTCAGCATATATATCACACATGTCTAGCTTAGATTGGGACTTTGAGAATACGTGACCTACAACTTTTTTCGTTAGTATGTTTGCTAACTGGTCCTCCATTCTGATTGGTGGAACTACAATATTTTTTTAATCAATTGTTTATTTGATGAAGAATCGATCAATTTCAACATGCTTTGTTTTGTTATGTTGAACAGGGTTATTCGCAATATTACGAGCAACTTGATTGTCATAGAATAACTTTAACGACTTAGTATTATCAAAACCTAAATCCTTTAATAGATTATTGATCCATAATATTTCATAATTTTCAAAAGCCATACCACGATGTTTAGCCTTTGCATTAGAGCGAGCAACCACATTTGCTTCTTACTCCTCTATGTAATAAATTAATTACTTCCCATAAATGTAAAGTAACCTGATGTAGAACTTTGATCATCAATCGCTCATGCCAATCAATATATGTATAATCATCGACTCTGAGATGATTATTCTTCTTGTACGATATTCCTTTAACTCTTAATAAATAAGGTATGGTTTAAATTATAATGCTTATATCGAAACTTTCTCATAGCCTTTGTAAATTTACCAAACTAGGCCTCGGAGATTATTTGAGACCATACAGGGATTTCTCTAGTCTACAAACGTTTTGGCTATGTGATACTGGAATATTGTATCTAGTGGTAGGTCCATATATACTTCCTCAGTCTCGTCTCCATGTAAGAAAGCATCTTTCACATTGAGTTGATGTAAAGACCAGTTCAAATTAACTACTAGGGACAATAATACATAAACTATGTTGATCTTTAGTACAGGTGCAAACATCTCTTTATAGTCCGTCCCATATTTTTGTGAGTATCCCTTCTCTACCATCCTCGCCTTGTAACGATCAATAATACCATTTGCTTTATACTTCAAGTATAATTCCATATGTACCCCCACAAACTTTTTACCAGCTGGCAAGTCAACTATTCTCCAAGTGGCATTCTTCTTTAATGAGCTCAACTCTTCATTCATCACTGCCTGCCATTTGGGTTCACCCAAAGCCTCCTACAAACTGTTAGGAGTAGATACAAAGGATAAATGACATGTAAATGGCTTATTTTATTCCAACAGATGATCAATATACACAATTGCTCATAGGCTATTTCATATTATTTTTAGGGTCAGCTCATAGGTAGGTTTAGGTATACATCGATTATAACATGGTGGGACGCTGTGGTAGTGGAATAAGCCAGAATACGAGTGGTTATCACTCTCTTAGCCCATTGGTAAGGGGGAAGAATGTGTAACTATAGGCGACGATAATGGTGATTCTTGTGTTTCCATCTCCATAACGGTCGGTTCCACACATCAAAGCCTAAAGTAGAATTCTAGATGGATCCCACACATCTGAATGTACCACCATAAAAGAAACACGACTCTTATATAAACGTGGAGAGAATGTACAACAATGGTTATGTACCAATTCATAAACATCATACTTAAATTGAGAAACGATAGTCTTTGAAAATAAACTAGAAAAAGACTTTATAAATAACCAAACAAGGCATGTCCATGTTGATGATGCCATAACCAAATATCAGAAATATTATTTCTCTGCTCCCCTTGTGAACCTCCAACTAAAAGGCCTTTTATCAACCGATGATTACTATATGATGTCAATACCAAGCAGTAAAGCTTGTCCCATCTAGTGCCCTAACTAATCATTTTTCGGGTCCGAATGTCCTTAAACACACAGAAACAAGGCCAAAAAAATGACAAGGAAATTTAAAACAATAATTATTTGGGTGATAAATAATTAATATATTATAATCAATAGAGGGAAATAAAAGGACAATATCAAAATTGAGATTGTCATTATGGGAGAGGTAGTGCAACTGGGAGGGATCATCCATCCGTAGTTATCACCTCCGGCTGAGATAAAGGATTTAAGAGTAAACAAGTTTGGAATCAAAAGTCATATGTGGCATAACTTCTAAATTAATTAACCATATATTATTTAACAAAATTAGAAAACTTTGAAGCCTTGCTCTTATTACATGCAGTTGTGACTAAGGGTCCGCTTGGATTGAGGGTTAAGAGAGTTAAGTGAGGGGAAGTTAAGTGAGGGAAAAGTAAACCATGCTTGGTTTGAGGGTGGGGGTTTAGGAGGGAGAGTTGTAGAGGGTTAAGTGAGGGTTTATTTTACCCTCTTTTGTCCATTTTTAACCCCTCAAATCGGAGGGTTAAGGAGGGTGATTGAGATTTTTTTTAAAAAGTCATAAATATCCCTTATTTGTTCTATAAAATATTATGATTTTTCTTTCATTTTTTTTGTTTTCAACATGTTGCTCCGTACCTTCATAATTTGTGAAGATATTTTGACAAGTTATAATTAAAATTTCAATCAAATTTAATTTTATGACATGTAATTAGGTTATTTTTGTAACTATCATATTTTTATTAATTCTCTTCTCACTCAAAACCTCCAATCCAAGCAAGAGTTATTAAATATCCCTCACCCTCCACTCCAAACAAGGTTCTATGTATTGACTCTACTCCCCCTCACTTAACTCCCCCTCGTTTAACCCCACTTAACTCTACTTATTTTCCCCCCCTCAATCCAAGCAGACCCTAAAGGCTTTCTTAGGTATAAGTTATATCATCCTTGGTACCGGCCACACATGCTCGGTTCTTGTTGAATAGTTACAATTATTGTCTCACCCTTCAAGGTAGCCAATCAATTGATATCAACTTTTTTTGGAATGTCCAGGTATTCCATAATGCTCACACTTTCCATATTAACGCGAGGAACGATCACCACTAGGATGGCCATATGAACCTTAGGATCGGTCACCTCTATAATGTCTAGATGGCTGAGAGAAGGTTTGAGTATATGAGCTTGAATGTACTGTTCTTTGGAGTGAGGTTGTGGGCCACCATAGCCTTAAACTTATCTTCCTCTGTCTTCACGGCTTCCTTCATATTAGAATCTAGACAAATGTAGGCATAAGAAGATTATAGGCCAAGTGGAGGATCAAGAGAACCTCACCATGAAGCTATTCAAACTCATCATTTAGGCATAAGTAGACTCTCTATCTCCCCTTTGATTCCTAGTAGGTCTTGAGACCTTTAATGTCACAAATCATGGTAATCTTGTTGCAGTGATCTAACTCCTAAAACATTTCAATCAGTTATCGAAAGTAGATGGATGTGGACCTAACTTTTTTGTTTGAGGTGAGCTTCTAGTTCAAAGTATACACTCTACTACTAAAATATGTTAAATTACGATGCATAGATACGTCGCTAATTAATAAAAACATGTCACTAATTTCACTTAACGACATTATCAGTAACATTTTGGCATGGTCGCATTTAACCTAGTCACAGAAGAGCAGAGTATCGCAAACCATTACTACAACACCGTATTTAATGACAAAATTGCAAATCGCGACGCAACATTAGCGATGTAGATTAAAGTCTTTTGTGACACCTATTTTTTAGAATTCAACGACATATAGCGATGTTATATACGTCGCATGTCCTCGCTGTTTATATTCCATACAATGACGTACCAACGATGTTTAGTGATGTGCTGATACATTTAGTAATGTTGGCTAATATTTAGCAGCGTTATTTTGCTTCTCTAACTTTGCTGAACGTCATTAAACATCGCTAAATACCAAAAAAAATTAAAAAAATGTTTGATACATAAACAACAACCAATACATTTATCTAGATAGATTGATACAACATCTTTAGTAGACAAAATGTTGATACATCAAGAACATAAACAATACAATGATCCAGATAGATGTATAAAACATTTTTAGTAGACAAAATATACATCGAGAACATATACAATACATTAATCCAAATTGATTAATACAACATTTTTAGTAGACAAAATATTTGATACATTGACAATAAACAATACATTAATACGTAGACAATTGAAAAAAGTATTTTGTCCGTATGGTACATCGATACAATATTTTTGGTACTATCATACATTGATGCAACAAGCAAATACAATATTTTTTTCAAATACAACACTCATTCAATATATGTATGATTGTGTTTCCCTTTGCATTGGAGTCGATGCCATCGATATTTTTGCCTTCGCCAAAGAGCCGGTTCATAGATGTGTTCGTCTTCCTCTTTTTCTAATATTTTTTAAGTTTGTTTGTATTTAGTTTGCTAAGAACGTGCGAAGAATATTTCATGGACAAGGTAGACAAGACTGTAACTTTACTCCCAACAACAAAATATGACATATTAACTTCTATAAAGAAATAGAAGGCATATACACAAGAGTAGGGTTCTGGACGAAAGAACAAAATATAGATGTCTTAGAAAGACTATGATTTATTAGTCTTTCGCTACCATAGCAACATGGTTTTTACATTCATTGTCTTTGATGGAATGATATGCTAAGGTAAGACATTTCTGATGGTTGTCATATGAATCGTATTTTAACACCCGTATGAGAACCATAAGGATATGTCTTCTCGCAACATATGATTCTGTCAAGAACCCTGAAAGGTGAACACTATGTAGCCACGATAGCAAAAAGAGTAAATAAATCATAGTCTATTAAGGCATGCACATTTAGATCTTTCGTCCATCACTTTACTCCTATGTATATGTCTTTCATTTCTTTGTAGAAGTCAACATGACATATCTTTCGTTGGATATCAATAAAGATACAGTCTTGTCTAGACCTAGTGCACAAAATATTAACGCAAGTTCATGTATGTGTATGTGGGGGGGGGGGGGGGGTGACTAAACACAAATAAATATATTAAGATGTATGTGAGAGGTACGTAGAGGAAGAGAGACTAAAGCTCAATAATGCATCAAAGAAGTGACATTATAACAAAAGATTATATACAAAATCAATAAATTAAGTAAAGGCTCAAAGTAACAACCAAACTTCATTTTTTTTCTTGCTTACACTACCTAGGACACTCGTAGTTCTTCTTATATATAGTATCATAAGTTCTTATTAAGTTCGTGTAGTATCTATTATTGAACAAAACTAGAAGCATAGCTTGTAAGTCAATCTTCATTTTCTTTTTACAAAACAAAATTAGAACTGAATTAATAAGAGCCAACCTTCATTTCCGTATAATCATTAACCTTTGTATTCCCTTAAGACATCATAGTCTATAAGCTACTCGATGAATGTTAGGAAGACAATCATTTGATGACGATTCGACACGATTAAAGATTTTATAAGATCTTAACTCTACTAGATCCAGGTAGCCATGATTTTCGAGGATCATAGCAGTTTACTTCCACTTAAGGAAACTTGAATTCAATAGCTCCGACATGATTCCTGATTTGACCAAATAACATATGTGCACTTAAATGAGAACCATTTAGTATATGACAGATGTTCTAAGTAAGCCAATATATTTTGAAAGCTAAACTTTGAGGGTGCAATTCCATATCCATATGTTCTAAGTAAAGCCAAATCGATCAAAAAATTATAACCAAACCCAATATTTTTGATCAAAACATCCATACCTGAATAATTAGATCCAAATAAAATTGTCCACTAAAATAATTTGTCAAAAAATGGAGGTGGTATAATTCTCCAGCGCAGCTGGAAAATAATTAATCTAGTTCTATAATTTTCCATCAAAATAATATAACCAAACATAAATTTTTTAATTTTAGATGCAATCCAACAGAAATTAGAAATGAGGAAGAGACATATGAGCTTAACACTCAGTAAATGGCGGTGGTAATTTCAAGCATTCACTACACCTCTCTCCCTTCCACCATGCCCTCTTCCACTCTACCCTTATCCGCCTCTTCTCGCTCTAAAGCACATAATCCATAGATCATTGAATCCTCTCCCTCTTTCGTCGCACCGGTGCATCCCAAGCCTTCTCCCTCTCCTTCTTTGACCTCAACCTGACATCTACTGGGTCAATGACGACCTATTAGATGTATATGGGTTCGAGCTCGGGGCCAGAGTGTCGTGGTAGGGACATAGAACTCAACGGAGGGGTGTGGAAGATGCGAGCCATAAAAAATAGAAAGAGAATTAGGGTTCTTAATATGTTAGTTTGATATATATAAACAATACCGATATTTAGCGACACAATAGTTTAACCTAGAAGTAGTGACGCCTAGAGACTCCAAGGATAACAGAGTCACTAACTTTCTAACATTAGAGACTTATAGATACGTATATACATTTTGTAGTGTGTCGCTATATTAGTGACGTTCTAGCAGAATCGTTGCGAAATGTTACTATTAGCATGAATCATGGTAATTGTAAGTCAACTAAGTGACATAACTTCCTTCCATGTACTGCAACCTTAGAACACCAACCAATATGATCCATAACTTAGAAGTTAACATTCTAGTCCAACATTAGAGTCTTAAATAAGACATTTTTGGTCAACATTCATCCAAAATAATATTTGAAAAAACATAAAAATAATTCAAAAAATATATTTATATGAGATCTCAAATCACATTGAACATATTACATAAATATTAAAATATTGACCTTCAATTCTTACTACCCACAAGACCCATTCCTTAAACGTGTTCATAAAGATCTTCAGCTGTAGTCATTTAGTAAGTGGATCCGCTATCATTAGTTTTGTACTCAAATGTTGTATGGACTCTCACTGTTTCTGAACTTCCTCTTTAAGATATAAATATTTCAACTCCATATGTTTGGCATCCTTAGAAAATAAGACTGTTGTTGCATTATCAGAATAAAGATCCAAAGCATTTTTTTTGAACATGAACTTTATGAGAGATGTTTGATCTCTGAAAATTGTTTCTCTCACCAACTCCTCAAATTTTAGGAAGAAGACAATTATAATTTTTTTTGATGATGCTCTTAGAACAACAAGATGTTGTGTTTTTGCCTATTGTTGGTGTTTTTGCTTTAGAGACTAGAAATATAGTCCCACATTGCCTAGGCCAAATGGATTGTATCTCTATATATAGCTTTGCTTATGTTGAGAGAATCACATGAGGTGTGGAGAGGCATATGGGTGCCATGTGGGGGAATTTTTCTAGTGGAAAGAAGGCTTACCCAACAAAGAAGCATTAGTGCTTTTTGTCATGCTCATGGATTTAATTTCTAATAGATCTAAGCCCCGAAGGGGCTTAGCGACTCGGGCTCGGGCTTGGACTCGGGCTCAAGGGCGTAAAGTGGCTCACTTTGTTGGCGCACTTTGCATTTAGCACGTCAGCATCGACATATTGTGCCTTGTGCGCAGTTGATGCACTCGTGCGCTCGTCTTCCGCGCTAGTCGCATGCGTAGGTGCACGCAGGGGTTGTACAGGAGCTATGGGACTGCGGAGCTTCACTGCTGCGCGCTTGCTGGGCTATGCGTCTGTGCCGTTGTGCAGGCATGCGGGCTGCAGCACTGCTACGTGCTTGCGGGGCTACACGTCTGTACTGCTGCATAGCTACGTACTGGCACACGGGCTGACAGGATAAGTGGGCACAGGGGCTTATGATGTAGCTGATTGGAAGATTTGAGCGGTTAAGGAAGATTGAGTCAATTAATCAGTTCCATCTTTTGTGGGATTTGAATCCAATTCATTCAAATCTTTCCATTATTTGCTTCTATTTTTTCGCAATCAGTTACGGCCAGGATTAGAATTAGGGTATTGGTACTTCTCTATAAATACTCTCTTCATTCCTTTATTGAGGACCTACGCTAAAATTAAGAGACGAAGAGAGCTGTACCGCCGCTGCCATTGGAGTTCTTCGTGTTTTGCAAAGGAGGTGACAACGAGCGTTCTAGAAGTTCTTTCGAACTTGCTGGTTACTGGAAGCAGATCGTAATAGGATGAATATTACTTTGAGCAATAATGATCTTAATTACCCTAGCAAAGTTTTCTTCGTCAACTCTAGTTCTCACAAAGAGGCCGTGACTTCCACTCGCGTTCTCACAAAGAGATCGAGTCATCAACCTCGTATCTCATAAAGAGAATGAGTAATCATCTCTCTCTCTTTAAGAGATTGAGATTTCTATCTAACGATCTATTTCAGGAATAATAATCTCAAATCAAGATTCAGATCTGATGGAGAACAATCGTGCACAACTTCTCGACACAAGTTTTAACAAACTTAAGAAGTTTGACGAGGAGTATTACAACGTCTGGAAGAGAAATGTCATCCTTAAACTTCAACTCGTGAGCATCGACTACATGTTTACAGATTATGAGCCTTTGATTCCAGAGGGTAAAAATGCTCGAAGGGTTCCTGAAGCCATGGCTTTGCAGTCAAAGTGGAGGAGAGATAACAGCCTCTATAAGTTGTTGATCTTGAACTCTATGGAGGACTCTCTAGCGGAGTCAGCAAGACAGTCTATACGAAGGATGTCTGGGAGTCTGTAGAGAATCTCTATAAGACAGATGAGAACAGAAACAAGATCCACGTGACCAAAAAGGTTTGGATGATACGGTTTGAGGACGACAAAACCATGTTGACTCAAGTCAAGGAGTTCCTCAAGCTACGTCAGAAGCTGGCGGATGACGGCATGCCCTTGGTCGATGCTTTTGTCATCGGGGTTATCCTTGCCAAGCTCCCACCTGGGTGGATCAACTTTATCATAGACATGCATCACAAGAATATGGAAGTGGATCTGGAAAGCCTCTTGCACTAGATACATATTGAAGACGAGTTGAAGGCTTAACTCAAAGTGGACACATTATCCAAATAGATGGCCAAGGCCAACATGGTGCAAAAAAATTTCTAAAGGGAAGCAAAAGGCTCCCTACCAAAAGGAGAAAGACGTTCACCATCTGAAGGTGAAGTCGGCTCAGTTCAAGCCCAAGTCCAAAAAACTTGGGACTTACTTCAACTGTGGTAAGAAAGGCCACTGGAAGAGGGACTGGAAAGAAAAACCAAAACAAAAAGAGCCATGTGTGGCTAACTTTGTTGCTATGCTTGTGTAGGTTGACTCAGCTGGGGTTGACATGGACTGGTGGATAGACACTAGGGCTTCCTATCATGTTTGCTCAAAGAAGGAATGGTTCATCACGTACCAACCTATTTCTGAGAAGGTTATAGTGGTGAACCAGATACAAGTTGAAGTACTTGGGATCAAGACGGTGGTACTGTAACTGACTTCGAGGAAGTCGCTGACGCTGCAAAATATGAAGCATGTATCGACCATAGCCAAGGACCTGATCTCGGCAAGTCTACTCTGTAACGCAGGCTTGAGGATGGACATCAACGCTGGTCAAGTCGTTATATCTTATAAAGGAACATACTTCGGGAAGGCTTTCTGTACTGAAGGGATGTTCAAACTTCAACTTATAACTCCTATGGAGATAGTTAATACAGTTTTTTCTTCTGGTTATCCTTTTGAGTTGTGGCATAATAGACTAGAACATGTTTATTGTAAAAGAATAAACAAGATGTCTAGTCTAGGGCTTATCTCTAAATATGGAGGTAAGGAGTTGGAGAAGTATAAGGTGTGTGCATAGACAAAGGTAATTAGAAATTTGTTCAAGCGGATAAACCGAAGTACAGATCTTTTGGGGTTGGTGCACTCAATATCTGCGACTTCAAACAATTCTCTACAAAGTTTGAGATAAAGTATTTTATTACTTTCATCGACGACTTCTCAAAGTACGCATTCATTTATCTGTTCAAGTCTGAAGATAAAGCATTTAAGAAGTTTAAGGACTTCAAGGCTGAAGCCGAACGTCAAATCGGACAACAACTCAAGAGACTTAGAAATGATCGAGGAGACGAGTATAGGTCTCATGAATTGGCATCGTTCTGCAGAGAACATGAAATTATCAATGAGATAACTGCTTCGTACTCCCCTCAATTAAATGGTGTTACAGAAAGGAAGAAAAGAACATTAACAAAAATGATAAACTATACGCTGTTGACTACGGGTCTTCAAAATTGCTTTTGGGATAAAGCAGTGCTTACGGCTACGTTCATATTGAACAGAGTGCCGCATGCTACTTTGGAAGTCACTTAATAAGAACTATGGTTCAAGATCAGACCCAACTTGAATGTGATTTGAGTGTGGGGGTGTCTAGCGTATGTGAAGCTTCTGGATTTGAAGATTCAGAAGCTGGAAACAAGGGCTACGAAGACTATATTTCTGGGTTATGCTGATAAGAGTGATGCTCAAAGGTTCCTTGATGTTGAGTCAAATCATATTATTGAATCTCGTGATACAAAATTTTTTTGAAGATAAATTTGTAAGGCACAAGAACATTGTTCTCGCGGACATTTCGAAGAACAATATGAGTGCACAGGAAGCTCAAATTCCTTATGAAGAGGTAGTCCAAGAAGAAGTTATTGCTACAGAAATAACTGTTGAACCAGAACTCGTAGAACCAGTGTCTAAGTGGGTGAGGAGACAGAAGGACTACAGAGAGAATTTTGTCACCTATCATATGGAAGCAGATCCGCTTACCTATGATAAAACGATGAAGACCAGAGATGCTATCTTCTGGAAGGAGGCTATTAATCATGAGTACGACTCGATAACCTCTAACAACACGTAGGTGTTGGTCGATCTATCTAAAGGAGCAAAACCAATCGGATGTAAATGGATCTTCAAGAAGAAGATGACGGCTAATGGACCTGTTGACAAGTTCAAGACATGATTTGTTGCCAAGGGATTTTCTTAAAAGTAGGGGATCGATTATTTCGACATATATGCTCCAATAGCGTAGATGACGACCATTATGATGTTAATTGCTCTGAGCGTAATTCATAAGCTGGTAATTCATCAGATGGATGTTAAGACCGCTTTTCTGAATGGTGAGTTGACCAAGAGATTTACATGCAACAGCCAGAAGGATTTATCGTCAAGGGCCTCGAAGACAAAGTCTATAAGTTGGTGAAATCTCTGTATGGTCTGAAGCAAACTCCCAAAATGTGGCATGAGATGTTTGATAATATCATAAGATCAAATGGCTACAGGGTCAGTGAGACAGATAAGTGTGTGTACACGAAGTTCATTGACGAAAGATGAGTTGTCGTTTGTCTGTGTGGACAACTTGCTGATCTTGGGTACAGATCTAGCATGTGACTCTGATATAAAGAAGTTCCTCTCGTCTAAGTTCAGCATAAAGGACTTAGGTAAAGCTGATGTTGTCCTAGGGATAAAGATCGTCCGGACAAAAATTGGAGTCACATTATTACAATCTTGTTACATTGAGAAGATGCTCACACGCTATGGATATCAAGATCTTCCAGGGATCGATACGCCATATAGGTATGATAAGAAGCTGAAGCCAAATCCAGGGAAAAACGTTAGACAATTGGAAAATTCAAGCGTCATCGAGAGTTTGATGTCTGTGACTACTGCCATAAGGCCTGACATAGCTTTTGTTATGGGAATGCTGAGTCAGTTCACGAGCAATCCAGGTGTAGAGCATTAGAAAGCTGTGAAGAAAGTTATAAGTTACCTCAAAAGGACTCAGAAGTATGCACTGTACTACTGCAGAGATCCAAAAGTAGTGGAAGGCTTCAGCGATGCAAACTAGTGCTCAGAAGTAGAGAGTGAAAGGTCCACAGGAGAATACGTCTTTTCATGGGTGGAGCTGTTATATCATGGAAGTCGAAGAAACAAAGTATGTTGTCTCACTCTTTTATGGAGTCTGAGTTTTATGCACTGGCGGCTGCAACCAAGGAAGCAGAATGGCTTCGGAAGCTCATATATGATCTTCCAATGGTTGGTGCATAGATACCGGCGGTACCGATATACTGCGACAACCAGGCGACTACAGCGACGGCATGGAACGACCTCTTTAATGGCAAGAAGAGGACTGTGTGCTTAAGGCACAGAGCGATAAATGATCTTATTAATAGAGAATTTATTATCGTAGTTAATGTTCGAAGTGAGGAGAATCTGGCAGATCCGTTCACCAAAAGTCTCAAGCGCTAGTTGGTTAAAGATACAGCAAGTAAGATGGGCTTGAAGACACTCTGATATTGTGTCTTTGTAATTCTACTATAAAGTTTTATGTTATTAGTTCAAAGAGAAATCTACTAGACATCTAGCTTTTAGTGCAAAGAAGGATCATTAATTGGAAGAATATCAGGAGTAGTGGGCATTCCTTTGGGATATTGCAGGGTGATTAACCAGAACCACTATTGTCTACTGATTGCTCTTTACAAAGAACAAAATACTGTGGGAGGATAGCTTGGAAGCCTCAATGAGTTCTCGGACATCTGGGATGTCTGGTGTGCTTTACATGAAGCATGGGTAGCACAATAATACTAAAGAGCGTAGTACTCTATGCTACAGTAGGCTGACACCACATGAGGTACCCAGTGAGGGTAAAGCCTCATTTTTGGGCCAAGTCATAGTGGCGTAGCACTGCACATAGGCAAGATGGCCTAATAGTACTATATAATGAATGGAGAGTGGAAGGCAACACTACAAAGGGGTTAGGCCTTATGTTACAGTGGGTGACACCATATGAGACAGTGCCTCGACTTTGCAAGCCATGTCATGGTGGTGTAACACCTCAAGGAAGCAAAAGACTTCATGCTGGGTAGTTTGGCACTACAAAGAGACTGGACCTCATGCTACAGTTGGTATGACACCACATGAGACAGTGCCTCGGCTTTGGGCCATGTCATAGCGGTGTAGCATCGCAAGGAAGCAAAAGGCTTTATGCCAAAGACTCTTTAAAGGAACTCACCTATAGTGTATGAATAGAGATGTAGGCCGTCTTTTGAGAAAAATCTTGTGGACACCAAAGATACATACACCAAAATTAGGCTGGTACAAGATCTTTAATGTGCAGCCAGAAGCACAGTTAATGTCATTATGTGAGTGGAGAGATTATGGTATAAAATTCAAGGCTTAGTCCATTCTTGTATCATGCTGTTGTTTAACCCATGCAGAAATATTCAAGTCGTAGCAACATTTATCGAAATGCATGATGGACAGTCACTGTGGGGAACGCTCAACCCATATATAGAGATATGTGGAGATTGTTGGTATTTTTTCCTATTGTTGGTATTTTTTACTTTAGAGACTAGAACGATAGTCCCATGTTGCCTAGGCTAAATGGATTATATCTCTATATATAGCTTTGCTTATGATGACAGAATCACATGAGGTGTGGAGAGGCACATGGGTGCCATCTGGGAGGATTTTTCTACTGGAAAGAAGGCTAACCCAACAAAGCAGTATTAAAGCTTTTTGTCATGCTCATGGATTTAATTTCTAATAGAGTTAAGCCCTGAAGGGGCTTAGCGACTCAGACTCAGACTCGACTCGGGCTTAGACTCGGGCTTAAGGGCAGAAAGTGGTGCTTTGTTGGCACACTTTGCACTTAGCACGTCAGCATCGGCGCATGGCGCCTTGTGTGTAGTTGATGTGCTCGTGCGCTCGTCTTCTGTGCGAGTCGCATGTGTACGGGCCGCACTGGTGCACGCAGGGGATGCGCAGGAGCCGTGGGGATGCAGAGCTGCATTACTGCGCGCTTGTGGGGCTGCGCGTCTGTGCTGCTGCACAGCTACACTCAGGCACGCGGGCTGCGGCGCTGCTGTGCGCTTGCGGGGCTGCGCGACTATGCTGCTGTGCAGCTATACGTAGGCACGCCGGCTTATGGGCTGAGTGGGCACATGCGGCTTATGATGTGGCTGATTGGAATATTTGAGCGGTTGAGGAAAGATTGGGTCAATTAATCAGATCCATCTTTTGTTGGATTTGAATATAATTCATTCAAATCTTTCCATTATTCACTCTATTTTTTCGCAATCAGTTACGGCCAAGATTATGATTAGGGTTTCGGCCCTTCTCTAAAAATACTCTATTCGTGCCTTCATTGAGGACCTATACTAAAATGAAGAGGCAAAGAGAGCTGCGCCGCAGCTGCCATTGAAGTCCATTGAAGTTCTTCATGTTCTACAAATGAGGTGACAACAAGCGTTTCAGAAGTTCTTTCGAATTTGCTGGTTCCTGGGATCAGATCGTAATAGGACGAATCTTACTTAATCATCCCAGCAAAGTTATCTTCATCAACTCCAGTTCTCATAAAGAGACCGTGACTTCACTCGCGTTCTCACAAAGAGGCCGAGTCATCAACCTCGTATCTCACAAAGAGAACGAGTATTCATCTATCTCTCTAAGAGATCGAGATTCCATCTAACGATCAGTTTCGGAAATAACACAAGATAATTTATATACATATCCAAATAGTGAGTCTTTTCGTAAGAGACACAATTTCTAAATGTTGTGTCTATCACAAAAACACAATGCTTTATGGATTAATTGTCTATTCCAAAGTTCTGCAACTATTTCCAAAAGCTTCTAGACTAAGACCATCTCTAATGGGGGTTTCTATCTTCCCTATTTCTATTTCTATCCTAGGTGGCAATGATATAGGATGGAAACTTTTTAGGAGAATTTTTACATGTAGAAACTCTCATAGAAATTCTCCTATCTCTCATGACAATTATTATTGGGTCCCACACCTTTAAATTGATCCTTTTACTATGTGACACATAGAATATAAATGGAGAACCATTGGAGAAATTTTTTGTATGTCTACAATTTCTATGTAGAAACTCTTCCAACTAGGATAAAAATCTCCTTAAAGTACAATGCCAAATAGGATAAGAACTCAATTTTAGAAATCACCATTGGAGATGGTCTAATAGACAACAAATGCCTGTGTTCCTATTCATAAAGGCGTGAGAGAGGACTTTTTTTATATTCCAATAACGTTATTTTTTTCCCATGAAGAAAAGACAATTAGTGACTTATGTTATTAACCTAACTACATATCAATTTGTACTATCACACATTCTTGATTAGGAAGCTAAGACATATACATCTAAGAATTACATCAAAACAAAGCACTGAAGTTTGTGCGTTCGATCTGAGCTATTTTTCCAATATATAATTTTTTTGACAAAAGAAGAAGAAGAAGAAAAATAATATACGTATACTAAATAAGTTGCAGATTGACAATGCTCAGAATAATATATATCGATCTTGATTATATATTTAGGCAATTTATAAATGTACATCCAAATTTACTTAGGACTCACCTATGATTGGGACTAGCACGATTTAGAGAAAATGTTACTCAAGGCAGCAATTTTGTTACTAGGAGCTGCCCCACACCCCCAAATCCTTCCAAACTCTCTAAAACCTAATCATTTCTAATTTTCACCCTCTCACTTCAAATCCTCTCAAACCTAAACTTCTTCCACTATTCTTCCTCCTCCTGCTGCTACAGCGGACTCCTCCTCCTCTTGCTACTGTCGATGAGCTCGACCCGCTGCCAAAACTTTCATACATTATTTCTTAGCACTGACAAAAAAAATTAAAATTAAAATCATCACTTCCAAATTTTGACGTCATGGGCATGATTGAAATGGGGGTTGGAGAAATGTTAAATTTTTTTTGGCGAATTTTGAGTTTTGAACCCATTTTAGAATTTTTAAGTAAGGAATTCTGACACATTAGTGGCTGAGAAGACTCATGACTGTAGAAATTTTTTACATGCCTGAATACTTAAGTTATACATCAGTGTCTCATTTATCTATCAATTGTTTTCCTTTGAGATAAATTTTAAAAAGTTTACTCGTACTGGATTTCTCTATGACTAACAGGTGTACTGCATATATTTTACCTGAAAAGTAAACTAGAGATCAATATATTTTGATGGTTTTTAGGACTATTAAATTTTTTAACAGCCATTCCAATTAGGACTGTCAAAAATTGGTAGGATTTTTAAAATATTTGAGAGTCCTAAATAAAATATGATGCTCATTTATTTTTATAATAGTGATTTAGATTTAAAATTGAGAGACTTAACTCTTAAATATATTTAAAATTGAAAGACTGATCTCTAAAATAGATTTGTAGACCGTACATAGATGAAGGTTATTTTGAAATGGACAAAATTGAGAGATCTATCTCTAAAATAGACTTTAAATTGAGAGACTTATCTCTAAAATAGATTTATATACCGTATTGGTGGTTTACTTTGAAATGAACAGTATTGAGAGACTTACCTCTAAAATAGATTTAAAGTTTTGAGTTTGTTTTACCTCAGTAGATAATTTATTTGTTTTAAAGATGTCTAATATTTCTCAACGACCAAAAATGTTGTGCAACTTAATGATTATATAAAAATCCTTCTTATTACGTGAAAAAATATTTAAGGAGTTGCGCATTGTTAGCATTCTGCTTATGCTTATATGGTTATGCTATAAAAGTAAGTTTGTTTTAGATTGACAGTCCTGACAACAGTTTGGACTATCAAAAAATTTGACAGTCCTAAAAAAAATTGCCATTACAACAAGACTGTCAAATTTTTTTGATAGTCCTTGATAGGATTGTCAAAAGTTTTAATGTTAATGTTAATTTAATGTTAATATTAATTATTAATATTAATATTAATATTATATTAATATAATATTAATATAAATTAATATTAATATTAATGTTAATGGTAATATTAATATTATTTAATTGCCAATATTCACTGGCTATTAATTTCAGGTAAACGAGAAGCAGGAGAACCCAACATGGAAAGCATTAGGTTATTGCGGACCCGATCCCGAACATATCAAGAAGCAACTGGAATCAGCTGACGACGAAGGAAGCTGCAGTGAGCGGCTCGGCCCATTGCACCGAGCTGTGGTTTACATGCAAGACCCTAAGGACACCCTCTACTCCACTCTCTCCCAAGCCGGCCTCTCCCTGATCACCACCCGGCCTCCTCCTCGTCATAAGTGCCCTTACATTGCCAAGACCCCCCAGAATAAGCCCATCACCACCATTCAATGTGATGCTGTTATCGTCGGCTCGGGCTCTGGTGGCGGCGTTGTAGCTGGCGTCCTCGCGCAGGCTGGTTACAAGGTCATTGTCCTTGAGAAGGGAAACTACAACGCTCG
>JANAVB010037267.1:0-40926 GCA_029216955.1 Iris pallida | reverse complement strand
ATGGCGCCTTCAGAGTTGGAAATTTTGTACAAGATGATTGAAGAACTGAGGACCAAGGGATTCATCCGTACAAGTGGATCACCTTGGGGAGCCCAGATGCTTCTTGTGAAAAAAAGGATGGTACGTCTAGGCTATGTGTTGATTATCGTACCTTGAATTCGGTGACAATCAAGAACAGATACCCTCTTCCGAGGATAGATGACTTGTTTGATCAGCTCAGAGGGGCTTCAGTATTCTCGAAGATTGACTTGCGGTCGGGATACCACCAGATCAGAGTCAGAGAGCAGGACATCCCGAAGACAGCATTTAGATCGAGGTATAGACATTGGGAGTTCCTTTTATGCCCTTTGGAGCGACCAATGCGCCGGCCGTATTCATGGACCTCATGAATCGCATTTTCATGCCTTACTTGGATCAATTTGTGATCGTGTTCCTAGATGACATCCTGGTCTACAGCAAGAGTGAAGCAGAGCATGAGCAGCATCTCAGAGTCGTCCTCCAGACGCTTAGGGAGCATCAGTTGTACGCCAAATTCAGTAAATACGAGTTCTGGCTCGATCACATATCATACTTGGGTCACATCATTACCCGAGGAGGAGTGGAAGTGGATCCCCAGAAGATTGTGGCTATCGAGTCATGGCCGGTATCCAGCTCAGTGGCAGAGGTTCGCAGCTTCCTTGGATTGGCCGACTACAACCTGCGATTCATTTCAGATTTTGCAAGGATTTCAGCGCCGATGACCCAGTTGACTCGCAAGGATATGCCGTTTGTTTGGATAGCAGAGTATCAGGAATCATTTGAGAAGTTGAAGCAAGGTTTGATAACGGCTCCCATTCTCACCCTTCCAGATGGGACCGGAGGATTCACAGTTTATTACGACGCTTCAGGCAGAGGATTGGGGTGTGTCTTGATGCAGCATGGAAAGGTAATATCTTATGCGTCACGTCAACTACGTGATCATGAGAAGAATTACCCGACCCACGACTTGGAATTGGCGGCGGTAGTGTTGCTTTGAAATTTTGAAGACACTACTTGTACGAAGATAGAGTGGAGATCTTTACTGATCGTAAGAGCCTGAAGTATATTTTCACCCAGAAGGACCTTAATAGCGGCAGAGAAGATGGCTCGAGCTACTGGTGGACTATGATAGATTTACAGTATCATCCCGGGAAGGCCAACGTTGTAGCAGATGCATTGAGCAGGAGAGCCGGAGTTTATTTCCTGACGGCGCAACCCGAATTATTGGTAGATCGTCAGAAGATGGGAATTGAAGTGGTTCTTCCAACCAGCGTGGCATTGATGACCAGTCTACAGGTTCAGTCCAGCATAGTTGAGAGAATCCGGATGGCGCAGTCAACAGATTCCAAGATCCAGCGACTCAGAGCAGAATGTGAAGCAGGAAGAAGGCCAGAGTTATGTATCCATAAAGACGGTACACTTCGGCACGGCACTCATCTTTGTGTACCCAGTGGAGATATCAGACAGGAGTCATGGCAGAAGCCCATAGTTTACAATATTCTATTCATCCGGGTGGTACGAAGATGTACCGTGATATTCGTCAGCATTTCTGGTAGAATGGCATGAAGAGGGAGATAGCCCGGTTTGTCTCTCGGTGTTTGGTTTGCCAACAGGTTAAAGCTGAACATCAGAGGCCCGCTGGACTTCTTCAACCCTTACAGATCCTGGAATGGAAATGGAAACATATAACCATAGATTTCGTGACCGGATTGCCCAGATCTTCGGCCGACAGAGATGCTATTTGGGTAATTGTGGACAAGCTTACCAAGGTGGCACACTTTCTTCCATTCAGAGTTGGACAGTCGACTGCACAGTTAGCAGAGATGTATCTCAGGCAGATCGTCAGGCTTTACGGGGTGCCAGTCAGCATCACCTCGGACAGGGATTAAAGATTCACATCACACTTTTGGCGTAGCTTACAGAAGAGTTTGGGGACTCGTCTTCAATTCAGCTCAGCTTATCACCCGCAGACGGATGGTCAATCAGAGCGCACAATCTAGACTCTTGAAGATATGTTGAGAGCCTGTACCCTTGACTTCGGGGTTCATGGGAGAATCATCTACACCTGGTGGAATTCTTGTACAACAATAGTTATCAGGCCAGTATCCAGATGGCACCCTTCGAGGCTCTTTACAGCAGGAAGTGCAGATCCCCGCTAGCATGGGACGATGTCGGGGAGAGGCAGATGCTCGAACCCGAATTGGTTTCCCATACGGTTGAAGTGGTCAGGAAGGTCAGAGATCACCTCCGAGTTGCCTAGGACCGCCAGCGCCATTGGGCCGATGCTCATCGGCGTCCCTTAGAATTTGCTGTCGGCGACCATGTATTCCTTAGGATCTCGCCTAACCGCGGCGTCATTCGCTTTGGCGTACGGGGAAAGCTTAGTCCTAGGTAATAGGGCCGTTCGATATTCTAGAGCGAGTAGGAGATGTATCCTATCGTCTCGCTCTTCCGCCGTCGCTAAGTGAGGTGCATAATGTATTCCATGTGTCCCAATTACGACGGTATATTCCGGACCCGAGCCACATCCTAGACCATTCGGAATTGGTTGTTGGTACCAACCTTTCGTATGAGGAGAGGCCCGTGTCTATATTGGACCGGAGGGAGAAGATACTCAAGAACAAGACTATTAAATTAGTCCGTGTTGCTTGGGGTCATCACTCTCTAGGTGAGTCAACGTGGGAGCGTGAGGACGATATCCGATCGCGATATCCCTACCTGTTTGACTCGTGAGGTATAATGTCTTTCTTATGCCTTACGTTTTCCCTTCCTTGCTTGCATTATATGATTGTATGATTGAGCTGCTTAGTGTAGCTTGCCTGTGCTTAGTGTAACTTATCGTGACAATCTCTAGCTCCTTGATTAAATTCCGAGGACGAAATTCTTTTAAGGTGGGTAGAGTTGTCACCCTCATTTCCCGTATTTCCCGTATTTCGTATTTATACTCGTATCTGGATTTTGGCATGTATTTTTATTTTTCTCAACTTGTGGAATTTCGGTATTTCTATTTTGGGTTTTGACATAGCCCGGTTCTAATTGGTTTGGGTTGGTTTGGTTTGGTTTAATGTGTATTGGAATACCTTAGCCTATGCTCCACCCTCAAACACCACATCCTACCCTCATTAAAAATCCACCAACTTTCTCTTTCCTCATAAACCTCCATTAATTTTCTTCTTCTTCCTTCCTCTACACAACTCCAATCCATAGGCAAGTGCACCTTGCCACCACATGAGAACCCTATTTTATTTGTCCATTTGCTAGTTTAGGACATGGTGATCAACATTAGAACTTGGTATTTTGTGATTTGGAGTCTCCATTGTTCTAGATCTAAGTTTTCTTTTTTCGGTTTTGCATGGTTTTGATCTATTTAAGTTGGATTTTTATGGGTTTTGATGTTTCCATGTGATAAAGAATTCAATTTCACCCAAGTTGGAACCTTGGAAATCCGGATTTGAAGTCCGGATGGCTAAGTTATGAACTTTTGAAGCTTTGGGTTCAACCATGGAGTTCTTGCTGGTTTGGAGAAGACAGTGAGTAGTGTGCAGAGCTTTTTAGCTTATGCCACTGAGCTGTGCGCGCTCTTTAGCGCCGCATACGCAGACTTGGGTACGCTTTCTGTTGGAAGCGTGTCTTTTGCGTACGCAGACTTAGGTACGCTTCCTGTTGGAAGCGTCTCTTGCGTACGCAGACTTGGGTACGCTTCCTGTTGGAAGCGTGTCTCTTGCGTATGCAGACTTGAGCGTGCCCTGGTACACAGACTTGAGCATGCCCTGGTACGCAGACTTGAGCGTGCCCTGGTACACAGACTTGAGCGTGCCCTGACTTGAGCGTACGCATGTCCTGAGCGTACGCTTCCCCCTGCGTGCGTGCTTTTGTGCGTACGCTGTTTCCCTGCATGCGTGCTTTTGTGCGTACGCTGCTCTCCTGCGTGCGTGCTTTTGTGCGTACGCTGCTCCCCTGCGTGCGTGCTTTTGCGTGTATGCTCCCCTGCATGCGTGCTTTTGCGTGTATGCTCTCCTGCATGCGTACTTTTGTGCGTACTCTGCTCTCCTGCGTGCGTGCTTTTACGTGTATGCTCCCCTACGTGCGTGCTTTTGCGTGTATGCTCCCCCTGCGTGCGTGCTCTTGTACGTATGCCCAACCCCCTGGCCCCTTGCTTAAACCCATTGGCTCTTAGAGTATTGGTTTTATTTTCTCGACTTGGTTTCTCTTTTATGGATTGGGTTTCCTGAGATCTTGTTCAACACAGTACGACTATCTCGACCCGACACGGCCTAACACGATTTGCAAGTAATTGTTTATGACTAGTACTGTTTTCGAGATTTTCTGTGAATTATGATCCTGGTATTCTCTGATCTCCTTGCTAGTGACCCAGTGGGGTGCACACCTAACTTGTAACTTGTAATTAATCCTTGTGACTTGATAACTTGATAGTGTCCCGTGGCGGCACCTCCTGACTTGTAGCATGACTTGATAACTTAATGCTGTTCCGACGGCTAACTTAGCTTGACCTGCCTTGACACCGTGGGTGGTTCTTCGCTTGCTTGTTAAATCCACTTGTCTTGTCTTGTATCATGTCTAGGACGTGACTCCCTGGTTTCCTATGGTCAGGGATTTGCACTGAACATGGATTAGGCTAATGACTAGATCTAACTATAGTTCATGGAGAATTTCCAGTCACAGGCAATCTCGTTATCTGGGCGCTCTTAATTGGACTTGTAGCTTGCCGACGAGTAGAGCACATTTCCAGCACATGTCATGTGTTGCACCCTCTAAGTCACCTAAGGGTATATCGTCTTCGGGACGATGTACCCAACCATACTCCCAACCCGCGGAAGGATAACTGGATGGTCTGCAGGGCTTGGGACTGGGAAATTCTTATTTGCATCTTGTTAGTAATTAAGGCATGTGATAACCCTAGTTAGTTAAGTAGTAAGCCGTAGTAATTGCTTGGCCGCTTGTGAATGGATGGAGTCCAGCCTTGTCTAAGTCTTGTCTAGTACCAGTACCTGACTACTCTTGAACTTGACTGTTTTACTTATTATTAAACAATAAATGAGTAGAGACAGAGTGCTATTCTGGCGAAGGGTTACAACCCCTGTCCTTGTCTGGTTTAAGGGTTGTAACCTGGCTCCCGGAATGGTCCCACGTCACTAGTCGTTTATTGTCCTGTTGCACTCTTTATTTACTTGTACCTTCTTCCTTTTCTTTTCTTATGTTCTGATATGCTGGCTTTTGTTTTTATTTTGTGGCCTCCTTTGTGGCACTTGCTCTTCTGGGGGTTTGACCCAGCTGGTTTTGTGTGGCCAAATTTCGGAGCAGCTCCCGAGGATCTTTCGAACCTCCAGCCCGATGGTGGCGACTAGAAGAAACCCGGGCTACGAGTGGGTTTTCTATTTTGTTTCGCTCACTCTATTGTAAAGTTATTTTTGAGGCGCTTAGCCGACGAGCACCTGTTAGCTCGATGCACTTACTTACTGTCTGCCTACGGGCTGTAAACATGATTAACAAATCCTAGGGTTGATCATGTATGACTTAACTCTTGCTAGTCCCCGCATTTTGTACGACTAGCTTCATGATCAGCTGAATATGTAATATTTGGGACGCCTTATTATTGTATATTTAATGATCATACATCTTGCGACCTTACTTACTTGCTTGTGATTGAGACACTAGGCTTGTTCATGACCATAAGAGACTGTTGGCTTGTAGTAAACCCTCATATATCTAGACAGCCATGACCGTATATCGAGGTGATTTCCATTTCAATATACGTAGCTGGCTATGTCTGCCCCCGCTCTCCAGTATTCTGGTTCTGGGGCGTGACATAATGACACTATTTTGGATTTGTAAAATATTTAGCAAGCTGCAATAAACAGGAGTTTGCTTACTTGCTTAAATCGCATACCAAGGTAAGAAAATATTTAAACTATACTTATTATATTGTGTGAGTATTCGGTGTTGAGAGTTGCTCCACCGAAGGGGTCGACGAACCCGAAATATTAACTGCGTGGTTCCGGTGTTGAGATTTGCTCCACCGAAGGGGTCGGCGAACCCGAAATTTTAATTTTTAAACATATATATTGTCTCTTGTAAATTTTTGGAGTCTCTAAATACAAAGGAGACTGCCAAAATTTTCAAAAATTTCGAGAGATAGCTAATTTCTTAGAATTATAGAGAAATCGGTATATTTTTATAAACTTAGAAGTTCTCGAAAAAATTCTCGAAGAATTTATTTAAAGCATTGGGAGGGAGAAAAAAAACCTGAATATCCCTAAAAGTCCCACAACATAACATAACCAAAAAGCTGATCAGTATTTTTATTTACTCATTCGTAGGGCCATACGAATTGAGTTTGTGAGGCTTAGCTCACTTATACCCAAGGGAGGCAAATTTCAATTTTGTCCAAGGGAGGCAAAATTTATGGTAAGCTCAATGGAAGCTCAAAAATTTTTACATCTACATCGATAGTAACATCGGGTAGATGAATTTTTGTAAGCCCAAGGGAGGCGCATGGCCGGAATCTAAGCACCGTGCCACCAAACTCACAGCATGATTCCAGGTATACAGGATTGTTGATGGGAAGCTATTTTGATGAATATCCAGGGGATTGTTCTCCAAATTGCATTTCATTTTAGGGTTAGACCTTCAAATTTGCATCTCATTCTAGGAGGAATTTACCCCTATTTAAATAAAGCCAAAAGGATGTTTATACTACTTAAATGAATGAAACTATAACAATGTAAAATTGCATATTCCCATTTTCTTAACAGAAAATCTTTATGTTTCATTCCTTATTATATTTTCCTTAACCGTTTTTGGCGGAGGACTTGCTTGTCGTTATAAACGACCTAGTATTTGTTCTCTAGGGGAAGATGACGTACCTGTAGAAATGATACCTCTAGGGGACGAGAACAATATCGAGGAGAAGACTTATTGGAGAACCTCAACTAGTATTTTGTACCTGCATGACATAGTAGTAATAGCTTCGAATAAATTCGAGGACAGTAATTTGAACAAGTTCGAGGATTTCATAGACTTTAATCTAGAGATTTTGGATCCAAGTTAGGACAAGGTGTAGGAATTTAAATTTTTGGGATGATTAAGTGGATAAGGGAGAGTAAGATCAGAAAGAAGGAATAAGAGTTTTGACAAGAGCATGATTCATGAGAAATGCCTTGGAAAATTAGGCCCTGCTTCTAGGAGGGAGTTTTAGTCACCAGACCTAATTTGAGGTGAGTTTTTGACCTCGGCTTTAGCATGTCTTTTGTGATATTTTGTTACACCCCTTACTTGTATGTTTTGATACCTTTCAAATTGCATGATTTAGATGAGCTTCTAAGACCATGATTGTTGGGGATGAGACTCTAGAAGGAGTACGACCATCTTAATTTCGAGGACAAAATTTTTTTAAGGAGGGTAGATTTGTAACCAGCACTTTTTTAAAATGAGGACAATTTTGAACTTTTGTAAAGTTGATTATTTAATAATAGGTTTAAATCATGTTATTGATTTATTGGTAAATTTTGATTATTTTAATATCATTAAATTAGTGTTTTGTGATTTTATTCTTTGGCTAGCGTAACCTTAGAGCTGCTTAGCCTAGAGACTAACCATGACCTTGGAGGCCTAACCTATGTGATTAGATTAGCTAATTGCCATTTTTTAGGCTAAGGATATTTTGGTCATTTTGTGACTTTTGAATTATTTAGGATTTTTAATTAATTGGTGAATTTTAGATTATTTTAATAATATTTAAATTGATGCATTATGATTTTGGTCATTTTTTATATTTTAATATTTTGGGAATTTTTATATTTTAATATTGATTTTACGGGATTTGTTTAGTCGGGTTTGAGTTTCCTTTCGTTCTGACTTTTGTTAGTGATCCGGGTAGCTTAGACTCTAAACGGGACCCCAAGATTAGTTAGTCACGGCCCACAAATCCCACTAATTAAGTTAGTAAGTTTAGACTAATCCCACGTGTTAGATTAGTTATGTTAGAGGCTTAAATTTAACCCTTTTGATCCCAAACTTGAACCTAACTTAAAATTAACCAAAATGACTAGTTGAGGCCTTATTGGGCTTTCCTCCAAGGACCAAATATGGTTTAATGGCAGCCACTATAGGTAGGTTAGCCTTCCTTCCTTTTATTTCATTCCATCAAGCCTCCATTTTCTTTTACAAGTGTTCTTCCCCAAATTGAGAGCTTCCCTCTTTGATTTGATCTCCAAATCTTTACATCCCTCCACCAAAACTTCCATCCAACCTTCTCATACTACCAAGGGAGGGTGCTAGCAAAGATTTAAGCAAAGTGCAAGGAGGAGTGTCCTTTTTGGAAGATCTTCGTGTTAGAGCCGTGTCCTTGGAAGTATCATTGGGATTCCACTCCCAATAGGTAAAACTAACCCTCTAAATTGATTTTCTATGCATATTAATTTGTTTTGAATCCATAGGATCCACCGTCATGCATGTACCCACTTTAAATTCAAGTTTGAGGCCATTTGGAGCTCTCTAGAGCAAGTTAGAATTGTGTCTTGTGTCCTACTTATTAGATCTCAAATTAGGACACCTCATATGTTTGGTTTAATGTCTAATAGGTTTAATTGTATTTTAATTTCAGTTTTAGACATGTTAGAGGTGGATTGATGTTAGTTAGGATGGTTAGAATGAGTTTCATTTGGATACCCATGGTTAGATCTAAGTGGTTTAGTCTACATGTCATATTTTTAGCCTCAACTTGTCATTTTTGTATCTCTTTATATAATGGACTATTTTGTATATATATAATAGGTATGTTAGATATATTTCATATATTTAGATGTGCGTGGATATGTTGTTAGTGGTGTACTTGTGTTACAAGAGAGGGGAATGTGGTTTGATGTGTGTCTTGAGTGGTGTGGAGAGTGAGATGTGTTTCTTTTGTCCAAACAACCCAAATTCGTCATAATATTCATCCATGTTTTTAGTAGCCATAGCAACTTAGAAATGTCATAACTTTAGCTTAGAACTCTGATTAATCTCCCTTTATTTTAAAAGAGCCGTATCGAAGTTAGCTTTTCAAATATATATATTAAAAGGTCAAATGCATTCTAGAATTTTCTGAAGAACTGTTTGAGTGTCAGCTGTACGAAAGACGAACGCGTTTCGGTGTTTTCGTGATTTCGGGAGCTTCCGGACACGAAAATATGATCCGTTTGAAGTTTGGAAAGCTAATACGAAGGGATACAACATACTTTAATCCTATAATTTAGTGAAGGCCCAATTTGTACAATATTGATTTTAAGTAGAAGAGTGACTATACAATATACGCATTTTGTGTAACCTATGAGCCTATGTAGTATGGATATTAAGTGAATGTAGGTATCATAGGTTGTCAAGTATATGTATGATATAGTACATATATATATATTATTGTTAGGTAATATATGTTAGTATGTTTGTTAGATGTTGGTTAGTAGAGGGTTAGATATATTAGAGTTTGTTATATATTAGTGTAAGTTATATTTGTTAGTATGAGTGTTAGTTAGATAGTAGAGGTTAGTATTTTGTTAGATATTTGGTATGATGTTAGATAGTTTGATGTTAGATTTCTAGTATGTTAGATATTGATATGTTAGTAGGTTATGTTAGTTTTAGATATTTGTATGTTAGCAAGTTAGTCTCTATAGGTTATATGTTAGATATTAGTTAAGATGTTATGTTAGTACATTAGATAGTTTGTTAATTAGATATTTGAGGGATATATTGGTATCTCATGATACCAAGTTAGTATCTTAAGGTAAATATGAATTACCTTTACCTTTAAGATAAATAATTAGTTTATCTTATGACCAATGTATTGGTATTGGGATGCCAATATGACCAAGGTTGATATGGTATCATAGTGTTAGTGGATTAGTGTCTAAGTGCTTGCATTGAGTAGGTGATGTTAGATTGTGGAAGGGTTATATAGATAGGTATATATATTTTTGGGTTATATAATATCTATATATATTATGAGAGCATATAGATATAGGTTATGGTTCATAGTGAGGATATGTATATACTTGATATATTATATCTATATGTATGTGTTAGGGTGGTACTATATGGATAAGGATATTTGTGATATATATGTAATGTATATCATATAACTAAGTTTGTGTGCCTTGTTAGCTATGTGGTTTAGCTATGTGCCTTGATTTAGGCTGTGTTAGATAGCAATGGTACTAGTATACTTGATTGTTTAGGCCATAGACTTATTTAGACCTAGAATTGACTAACCTATACTAGTTTGGCCATTGTTGACCAAACCCTAGCTAGTTGACCACATTAGACTAGTTGTCCTAGTTTGACTAGATTGTTGACCAGAGTTGACCAAGAGTTGACTTTGACCTAGATTGACTTAGACTCATGTAGATTGCATTATAATTTCAATTACCATATAAATTGAACTTTTTATAACCTATGTTGCTCTAACTAGGACTCTGTGACTCCAGTTGGCCATCTTTTCATATCAGTTGTTCAGGGTATCAGGCGAGTACATTGTCTGATTATTTCATACTTGTTAGGATTTATATTCTTGCTCTAGATTACATTACTTGATGCTGTCACGTTGTTAACACGGATTGGTACTATATTGATCTTTATATTGAGATGTTATCCCCCTCGGGAGCATCGAGTACATCATGTCATGTACATTTCACTTTCATCATGTACTCCTGTGCTTTCACTATTCATATATACTCTTATGATTCATGTACTCTCATGTTCACAGACCCCTCATGTATAACTTCATGTGCACCCATTTATTGGCTCCCATGTGAAATATTATATAATAACATAACTTGTCTGGGTCCTTGTGTATTGATTGGGGTACGGGAGAGTAGAAGCAGTCATGTGAACAATTCCAAAGTATTATAATCATGTGCAAACTCTTTAGTATAATCATGTACAAATTCAAGCCGTTCACATGTCTATCTTATACTCTACATCACTAGCCACTGATAGTTCTTCACTTATAGTAGATATTTTCTTACAGTCATCTCTTTTCCTTCATGTATATTCTTCAGTATTTCATATATCTTAATCTATAACATGTTTACATTTTCAATCATGATATTAACAGTGTGAGATGTATTGTGCTCGTTCCTGTCCTGACTGGACATGTTGAAAATATTACAAGTAACATGGAGATTCACAACTAGCTTAGAGGACCAGTAGAGCTTGGAGTAGATTGCTAGTTTATGGTTTAGTTTCTCTTTTAGAACTTGTTTTGCAATAAGCGAATTTTGAGATTGTTGAGATGTTGTTATTTTGGAAGTTTATTTAAGTTGTTGTTGTTCTAAATTTTATATAGTTGTTAGATTTCTGTGTTATCTTATCGTGCTTAGATTGTGATTGAGTATTATCATATCTTATACATGTTCTCCGTTCGGAGTTGAGTTTTGACAAGTGCATTATATAATTGCGTGAGTTGTTGTTTAGATAGTAACCTTGTACAGCATTCTACCGCCGATTCTGCGGCATAGGCTGGGCACTGTTACGCACTGTGCCCTTACACAGGGTGTGGGTCGTGATACATTTTAATGGTGGTCCATGCAGGTCGAGATTCGCATTAGTGCGAAGTCGTGGTAGTATGACGATTAGTTGTACTGCTGCATGTCTGCAGTAAGAGATAAGGAATAGGCTTTAGTTGAGAGAGTACTCAATCACAGTTAGGACTACTTGAGAAGATTCCTGGGATAACCCTTGAGAATCTTATTATAAACTATCTTGAAAATCGATTCCGATAGTTTTGTCTACTTCCTTGTTCATCGTTGAATCTGATTCTTGGTATTCATTATTGACTTGATTTTCTACCATGATAACATTATGGGCTAGGTTACCTCAGTCATGGAATCTAGAGTCTTCTACAGCCATATTAGCTGGTTTGGCGATGAGATAGAGTCTGATTTTGGATGTATTTCTCGGGTGTAGGAATTTAAAATTTTTGCAGCCAAGCTAGGGACAATGCAAAAATTTTAAATACCATAATTCTAGAGGTATGTACCTTAGTTGCGGACTCTATAGATTATCGCTATTGTACTTACTAGCGTAACAAGAATTCTGGTAACATAGTTCTGAATAGATGGATATGATTATCAGATTGCAGAATAGATACCATATAGATGGTGCCCTAGTATGGAGTAGGATATCAGCATGGATGTTATTTAAGTTATGGATTAGATAGAGGGAGCTAGGCCACCTGTAGCGTAGAACCATGTCCCGCACCATCAGAGGGATAAACCCCAGAGGGGCAGGACTTTTGTACTGACGGTCGTGGAGACCGACGCTGCGGGTAACGAGTTAGCAGGTCTGTTCTTCCTGTCCTTCTTTTCCATCTTATTGTGTGATTCCATTAGTACCTGTCAGGATGTATTGTGCTGTGATAGATAGTATAGTGACCATGTTCGAGATTATGAAATCATGACCATTAGGATCATGTTTGCGAGCTTTTAGATAAAATTTTCTAGACCTTGATTGTTGGGGGTTTGACCTAGAAGGAGTATCATGATTGGATAGACCATACGATTATCAGATTCTATCTTAGGAGGATTTTTGAACAAATCAGCTCCACCTTTTGTTTCAATCTTTTTCAAAAAAATATAATGTTTTCCATCACAAATTAACTTAGGAGTAGGGATAACTTCAGATAACTAGTCTAATTTTTTGTAGAACTTCATTAGTTATAACTCTTTCATAGTATAATGGTTTGATAGCTTGTATTAGGACTTATTCTTAGGTATGGTAGTCTAGTTGACATTAGACTAGTAACCCTTTATAGTTAAATCTCTGTTGATTTTGACTCTCAGTTTTATATAGGATGTAAGTCTGCTCAGGACGTAGTGACCCCTCCGGCTCACCAGAAGGATAGTAGGATATATTGATGGTTAGAACAGTGATATTTCGTAGGTGTACTTTAGAAACAACAAGGATATTTGAGGTCGATTTGTTTTGTGGACTTGAATAATTTTAGGTTATTGATTCTCGAGATATTTCACTTAAGATTGTGATGCTAAATTTAGGAATTTAGAAATGGAGAAAAGAATGTAACTATGAAGCGATGATGATACTAAAATTGAATAAGATATTGGTAAGAGGACAGAGTGAACACAAGGATTTTGGGTCATGGAGAAATTTAAAGATTTTGTGGAGGTTTTAAAATTTAAGAAGAATAATATTTGAAGGTGTACGTGAAAGAAATACGATGGTCGATTTTATAATAAAGAATAAGTTCCTGCCTGACATAGTAGTATTAGTTTCAAATAAATTTGAGGACAGTGATTTGAACAAGTTCGAGGATTTCATAGACTTTGATCTAGAGATTTTGGATCCAAGTTAGGATAAGGTGTAGGAATTTAAATTTTTGGGATGATTAAGTGGATATGGGAGAGTAAGATCAGAAAGAAGGAATAAGAGTTTTGACAAGAGCATGATTCATGAGAAATGCCTTGGGAAATTAGGCCCTGCTTCTAGGAGGGATTTTTAGTCACCAGACCTAATTTGAGGTGAGTTTTTGACCTAGGCTTTAGCATGTCTTTTATGATATTTTGTTACACCCCTTGCTTGTATGTTTTGAAACCTTATGATTGCCTTATGCCGTAGTATGGCTAGTATAGCTGGATGAGACCTTAGAATGATATTGTCTAACATGATCTTGTATGTTATTCTTTTAAATTGCATGATTTATATGAGCTTCTAAGACCATGATTGTTGGGGACGAGACTCTAGAAGGTGTACAACCTTCTTAATTTTGAGGACAAAATTTTTCTAAGGAGGGTAGATTTGTAACCACCACTTTTCTAAAATGAGGGTAATTTTGAACTTTTGTAACATTGATTATTTAATAATAGATTTAAATCATGTTATTGATTTATTGGTGAATTTTGATTATTTTAATATCATTAAATTAGTGTTTTGTTTTTTTGGCTAGCGTAACCTTAGAACTGCTTAGCCTAGAGACTAACCATGACCCTGCAGGCCAAACCCATGTGATTAGATTAGCTAATTACCACTTTTTAGGCTAAGGGTATTTTGGTCATTTTATGACTTTTGAATTATTTAGGATTTTTAATTAATTGGTGAATTTTAGATTATTTTAATAATATTTAAATCAATACATTGTGATTTTGGTTATTTTTATATTTTAATATTTTGAGAATTTTTATATTTTAATATTGATTTTATGGGATTTGTTTAGTCGGATTTGAGTTTCGTTTTGTTCCGACTTGTGTTAGTGACCCGGGTAGCTTAGACTCTAAACGGGACCCCAAGTTTAGTTAGTCATGGCCCACAAACCCCACTAATTAAGTTAGTAAGTTTAGACTAATCTCATTTGTTAGATTGGTTAAGTTAGAGGCTTAAATTTAACCCTTTTGATCCCAAACTTGAACCTAACTAAAATTAACCAAAAGGACTAGTTGTGGCCTTATTGGGCTTTCCTCCTAGGCCCAAATAAGGTTTAATGGTAGCCACTATAGGTAGGTTAGCCTCCCTTTCTTTTATTTCATTCCATCAAGCCTCCATTTTCTTTCATAAGTGTTCTTCCCCAAATTGAGAGCTTCCCTCTTTGATTTGATCTCATAATCTTTACATCCCTCCACCAAAACATCCATCCAACCTTCTCATACTATCAAGGGAGGGTGCTAGCAAAGATTTGGAGCAAAGTGCAAAGAGGAGTGTCCTTTTTGGAAGATCTTCGGGTCGGAGCCGTGTCCTTGGGAGTATCATTAGGATTCCACTCCCAATAGGTAAAACCAACCCTCTAAATTGATTTCCTATACATATTAGTTAGTTTTGAATCCATAGGATCCACCCTCATGCATGTACCCACTTTAAATTCAAGTTTGAGACCATTTGGAGCTCTCTAGAGCAAGTTAGAATTGTGTCATGTGTCCTACTTATTAGATCTCAAATTAGGACACCTCATGTGTTTGGTTTAATGTCTAATAGGTTTAATTGTATTTTAATTTCAGTTTTAGACATGTTAGAGGATGGATTGATGTTAGTTAGGATGGTTAGAATGAGTTTCATTGGATACCCATGGTTAGATCTAAATGGTTTAGTCTACATGTCATATTTTTAGCCTCAACTTATCATTTTAGTATCTCTTTATATAATGGACTATTTTGTATATATATATAATAGGTATGTTAGATATATTTCAGATATTTAGATGTGTGTGGATATGTGTTAGTGGTGTGCTTGTGTTAGAGGAGAGGGGAGTGTGGTTTGATGTGTGTCTTGAGTGGTGTGGAGAGTGAGATGTGTTTCTTTTGTCCAAACAACCCAAATTCGTCATAATATTCATCCACGTTTTTAGTAGCCATAGCAACTTAGAAATGTCATAACTTTTAGCTTAGAACTCCAATTAATCTCTCATTTTTTTAAAAGAACAGTATCGAAGTTAGATTTCTATATATATATATACATATATATATATATATATATATATATATATATATATATATATATATATATATATTAATAGGTCAAATGTATTCTAGAACTTTCTGTAGAACTGTTTGAGTGTCAGCTATACGAAAGACGAACACGTTTTGGTGTTTTCGCGACTCCGGGAGCTTCCGGACACGAAAATGCGATCTGTTTGAAGTTTTGGAAAGCTAATACGAAGGGCTATAACATACTTTAATCATATAATTTAGTGAAGGTCCAATTGGTACAATATTGATTTTAAGTAGAAGAGTAACTATACGATATACGCATTTTGTGTAACCTATGAGCCTATGTGGTATGGATATTAAGTGAATGTAGGTATCATAAGTTGTCAAGTATATGTATGATATAGTACATATATATATATTATTGTTAGGTAATGTATGTTAGTATGTTTGTTAGATATTGGTTAGTAGAGGGTTAGATATATTAGAGTTTGTTATATGTTAGTGTAAGTTATATTTGTTAGTATGAGTGTTAGTTAGATAGTAGAGGTTCGTATTTTGTTAGATATTTGATATGTTGTTAGATAATTTGATGTTAGATATATAGTATGTTAGATATTAATATGTTAGTGGGTTATGTTAGTTCTAGATATTGGTATATATTAACAAGTTAGGCTCTATAGGTTATATGTTAGATATTAGTTAAGATGTTATGTTAGTACATTAGATAGTTAGTTAATTTGATATTTGAGGAATATCTTGGTATCTCATGATGCCAAGTTAGTATCTTAAAGTAAATATGAATTACCTTTACCTTTAAGGTAAATAATTAGTTTACCTTATGACCAATGTATTAGTTTTGCGATGCCAATATGACCAAGGTTGATATGGTATCCTAGTGTTAATGGGTTAGAGTCAAAGCGTTTGAGTTTGAGTAGGTGATGTTAGATTGTGGAAGGGTTATATAGACTGATATATATATTTTTGGGTTATATAGCATCTATATATATTATGAGAGTATATAGATATAGGTTATGGTTCATAGTGAGGATATGTATATACTTGATATATGATATCTATATGTATGTGTTATGGTGGTACTATATGGGTAAGGATATATGTGATATATATGTAATGTATATTATATAACTAAGTCTGTGTGCCTTGTTAGCTATGTGGTTTAGCTATGTACCTTGATTTAGGCTATGTGTTAGATAGCAATGATTCTAGTATACTTAATTGTTTAGGCCATAGACTTGTTTAGATCTAAAATTGACTAACCTAGACTAGTTTGATCATTATTAACCAAACCCTAGCTAGTTTGACCACATTAGACTAGTCCTAGTTTGACTAGATTGTTGACCAGAGTTGACCAAGAGTTGACTTTGACCTAGATTGACTTAGACTCATGTAGATTACATTATAATTTTAATTACCATATAAATTGAACTCTTTATAACCTGTGTTGCTCTAACTAGGACTTTGTGACTCCAGTTGGCCATCTTGTCATATTAGTTGTTCAGGGTATCAGGCAAGTATATTTTTTGATCATTTCATACTTGTTAGGATTTATATTCTTGCTCTAGATTACTTTACTTGATGCTGTCACATTGTTAACACGGATTGGTACTATATGGATCTTTATATTGAGATGTTATCCTCCTCGAGAGGATCGAAAATATTATGTCATGAGCATTTTACTTTCATCATGTACTCCTGTACTTTCACTATTCATGTATACTCTTGTGATTCATGTACTCTCATGTTCACGGAGCCCTCATGTATAACTTTATGTGTACCCATTTATGGGCCCCCATGTGAAATATTATACAATAACATAACTTGTCTGGATCCTTGTGTATTGATTGGGGTACGAGGGAGTAGAAGCAGTCATGTGAACAATTCTAAAGTATTATAATCATATGCAAACTCTTTAGTGTAATCATGTGCAAATTCAAGCCGTTCATATGTTTATCTTATACTCTACATCACTAGCCACTGATAGTTCTTTACTTATAGTAGATATTTCCTTAAAGTCATCTCCTTTACTTCATGTATATTCTTCAGCATTTCATGTATCTTACTCTATAGCATGCTTACATTTTCTGTCATGATAAGAACTGCGTGAGATGTATTGTGCTCGTTCCTGTCCTGACTGGACCTGTTGAAAATATTACAAGTTACCTGGAGATTCACAGCTAGCTCAGAGGACCAGTAGAGCTTGGAGTAGATTGCTAGTTTTTGGTTTAGTTTCTCTTTTAGAACTTGTTTTGTAATAAGCGGAGTTTTAAGATTGTTGAGATGTTGTTATTTTGGAAATTTATTTAAGTTGTTGTTGTTTTGAGTTTTATATAGTTGTTAGATTTATGTGTTATCTTATCGTGCTTAGATTGTGAATATCATATCTTATACTTGTCCTCCGTTCGGAGTTAAGTTTTGACAAGTACATTATATAATTGCGTGAGTTGTTGTTTAGATAGTAACCTTGTACACCGTTCTATCGCCGATTTTGTGGCTTAGGCTGGGCGCTGTTACGCACTGTGCCCTTACACATGATGCGGGTCATAACACGTTTTTAGTGGTGGCCCATGCAGGTCGAAATTCACATTAGTACGAAGTCGTGGTAGTACGACGATTAGTTATACTGCTGCACGCCTGTAGTAAGAGATAAGGAATAGGCTTTAGTTGAGAGAGTACTCAATCACAGTTAGGACTACTTGAGAAGATTCCTGGGATGACCCTTGATAATCTCATTATAAACTATCTCGAAATTCGATTTCGACAGTTTTGTCTATTCCTTGTTCATCGTTGAATTTGATTCTTGGTATTCATTATTGACTTGATTTTTTACCAAGATAACATTATGGGCTAGGTTGCCTCAGTCATGGAATCTAGAGTCTTCTACAGCCATATTAGCTGGTTTGGCGATGAGATAGAGTCTGATTTTGGATGTATTTCTCGGGTATGGGAATTTAAAGTTTTCATAGCCAAGCTAGCGGCAATGCAAAATTTTTAAATACCATGATTTTAGAGATATGTACCTTAGTTGCGGACTCTATAGATTATCGCTGTTGTACTTACTAGCGTAATGAGGATTCTGGTAACATGGTTCTGAATAGACGGGTATGATTATCAAATTACAGAATAGATACCATATAGATGGTTCCCTAGGATGGAGTATGATATCAGCATGGATGTTGTTTAAGTTATGGATTAGATAGAGGGAGCTAGGCCACCTGTAGCGTAGAACCATGCCTCGCACCATCAGAGGGATAAACCCCAGAGGGGCAGGGCTTTTGCACTAACGGTCGTGAAGACCGACGCTGCGGGTGACGAATTAGCAGGTCTGTCCTTCCTGTCCTTCTTTTCTATCTTATTGTGTGATTCCATTTGTACCTGTCAGGATGTATTGTGCTGTGATAGATAGTATAGTGACCCTGTTCGAGATTATGAAATCATGACCATTAGGATCATGTTTGTGAGCTTTTTGATAAAATTTTCTAGACCTTGATTGTTGGAGATTTGACCTAGAAGGAGTATCATGATTGGATAGACCATACGATTATCAGATTGTATCTTGGGAGGATTTTTGAACATATCGGCTCCACCTTTCGTTTCAATCTTTTTCAAAAAAATATAATATTTTCCATCACAAATTAACTTAGGAGTAGGGATAACTTCAGATAACTAGTCTAATTATTTGTAGAACTTCATTAATTATAACTCTTTCATAGTTTAATGGTTTGATAGCTTGTATTAGGACTTATTCTTAGGTATAGTAGTCTAGTTGACATTGGACTAGTAACCCTTTATAGTTAAATCTCTGTTGATTTTGACTATCAGTTTCATATAGGATGTTAGTCTGCTCAGGAGGTAGTGACCCCTCCGGCTTACCTGAAGGATAGTAGGATATATTGATGGTTAGAACAATGATATTTCGTAGGTGTACTTTAGAAACAACAAGGATAGTCGAGGTCGGTTTGTTTTGTGGACTTGAATAATTTTAGGTTATTGATTCTCGAGATATTTTACTTAAGATTGTGATGCTAAATTTAGGAATTTAGAAATGGAGAAGAGAATGTAACTATGAAGCAATGATGATACTAAAATTGAATAAGATGTTGGTAAGAGGACAGAGTGAACCCACGGATTTTGGATCATGGAGAAATTTAAAGATTTTGTGGAGGTTTTAAAATTTAAGAAGAATAATATTTGAAGGTGTACGTGAAGGAAATACGAAGGTCGATTTTATAATAAAGAATAAGTTCCTGCATGACATAGTAGTATTAGTTTCGAATAAATTCGAGAACAGTGATTTGAACAAGTTCGAGGATTTCATAGACTTTGATCTAGAGATTTTGGATCCAAGTTAGGACAAGGTATAGGAATTTAAATTTTTGGGATGATTAAGTGGATAAGGAAGAGTAAGATCAGAAAGAAGGAATAAGAGTTTTGACAAGAGCATGATTCATGAGAAATGTCTTGGAAAATTAGGCCCTGCTTCTAGGAGAGAGTTTTAGTCACCAGACCTAATTTGAGGTGAGTTTTTGACCTAGGCTTTAGCATGTCTTTTGTGATATTTTGTTACACCCCTTGTTTGTATGTTTTGATACCTTGTGATTGCCTTGTGCTGTAGTATGGCTAGTATAGCTAGATGAGACCTCAGACTGATATTGTTTGCCATGATCCTGTATGTTATTCTTTCAAATTACATGTTTTTGATGAGCTTCTAAGACCATGATTGTTGGGGACGAGACTCTAGAAGGAGTACGACCATCTTAATTTCGAGGATAAAATTTTTCTAAGGATGGTAGATTTGTAACCACCACATTTCTAAAATGAGGATAATTTTGAACTTTTGTAAAAGTATTTATTTAATAATGGGCTTAAATCATGTTATTGATTTATTGGTGAATTTTGATTATTTTAATATCATTAAATTAGTATTTTGTGATTTTGTTCTTTGGCTAGCGTAACCTTAGAGCTGCTTAGCCTAGAGACTAACCATGACCATGGAGGCCTAACCCATGTGATTAGATTAGCTAATTACAACTTTTTAGGCTAAGGGTATTTTGGTTATTTTGTGACTTTTGAATTATTTAGAATTTTTAATTAATTAGTGAATTTTAGATTATTTTAATAATATTTAAATTGATGTATTATAATTTTGGTCTTTTTTCATATTTTAATATTTTGGGAATTTTTATATTTTAATATTGATTTTATGGGATTTGTTTAGTCGGGTTTGAGTTTCTTTTCGTTTTGACTTGTGTTAGTGATCCGGGTAGCTTAGACTCTAAACGGGACCCCAAAATTAGTTAGTCATGGCCCACAAACCCCACTAATTAAGTTAGTAAGTTTAGACTAATCCCACTTGTTAGATTGGTTAAGTTAGAGGCTTAAATTTAACCCTTTTGATCCCAAACTTGAACCTAACTTAAAATTAACCAAAAGGACTAGTTGAGGTCTTATTGGACTTTCCCCGAAGGCCCAAATATGGTTTAATGGCAGCCACTATAGGTAGGTTAGCCTCCCTTCCTTTCATTTCATTCCATCAAGCCTCCATTTTCTTTCACAAGTGTTCTTTCCCAAATTGAGAGCTTCCCTCTTTGATTTGATCTCCAAATCGTTATATCCCTCCACCAAAACTTCCATCCAACCTTCTCATACTACCAATGGAGGGTGCTAGCAAAGATTTGGAGCAAAGTGCAAGGAGGAGTGTCCTTTTTGGAAGATCTTCGTGTCGGAGCCGTGTCCTTGGGAGTATCATTGGGATTCCACTCCCAATAGGTAAAACCAACCCTCTAAATTGATTTTCTATGCATATTAGTTAGTTTTGAATCCATAGGAACCACCCTCATGCATGTACCCACTTTAAATTCAAGTTTGAGGCCATTTGGAGCTCTCTAGAGCAAGTTAGAATTGTGTCTTGTGTCCTACTTATTAGATCTCAAATTAGGACACCTCATGTGTTTGGTTTAATGTCTAATATGTTTAGTTGTAGTTTAATTTTAGTTTATACATGTTAGTGGATGGATTGATGTTAGTTAGGATAGTTAGAATGAGTTTCATTTGGATACCCATGGTTAGATCTAAGTGGTTTAGTCTACATGTCATATTTTTAGCCTCAACTTGTCAATTTAGTATCTATTTATATAATAGACTATTTTGTATATATATAATAGGTATGTTAGATATATTTTATATATTTAGATGTGTGTGTGGATATGATGTTAGTGGTGTGCTTGTGTTAGAGGAGAGGGGAGTGTGGTTTGATGTGTGTCTTGAGTGGTGTGGAAAGTGAGATGTGTTTCTTTTGTCCAAACAACCCAAATTCGTCATAATATTCATCCACGTTTTTAGTAGCCATAGCAACTTAGAAATGTCATAACTTTTAGCTTAAAACTCTGATTAATCTTCTATTTTTTTAAAAGAACCATATCAAAGTTAGCTTTCCAAATATATATATTATTAGGTCAAATGCATTCTAGAACTCTCTGTAGAGCTGTTTGAGTGTCAGCTGTACGAACGACGAACGCGTTTTAGTGTTTTTGCGATTCCGGGAGCTTCCGGACACGAAAATGCGATCCGTTGAAGTTTTGGAAAGCTAATATGAAGGGCAACAACATAATTTATTTCTATAATTTAGTGAAGGCCCAATTGGTACAATATTAATTTTAAGTAGAAGAGTGACTATACGATATACGTATTTTGTGTAACCTATGAGCCTATGTAGTATGTATATTAAGTGAATGTAGGTATCATAGGTTGTCAAGTATATGTATGTTATAGTACATATATATATTATTATTAGGTAATATATGTTAGTATGTTTGTTAGATGTTGGTTAGTAGAGGGTTAGATATATTAGAGTTTGTTATATGTTAGTGTAAGTTATATTTGTTAGTATGAGTGTTAGTTAGATTGTAGAGGTTAGTATTTTGTTAGATATTTGATATGTTGTTAGATAGTTTGATTTTAGATATCTAGTATGTTAGATATTGATATGTTAGTATGTTATGTTAGTTCTATATATCGGTATGTTAGCAAGTTAGTCTCTATAGGTTATATGTTAGATATTAGTTAAGATGTTATGTTAGTACATTAGTGTCACGACCCGCACCCGTTTTTCGGATACGAGCTCGTGAGCAAGCCGGCTACGTATCGAACGGACTCCAAATCCAACTCAAATACGTAAACGCTGTCAAGACTATGGTATACTGCAAAATCATGGCAATACAATCTATATCTCAATCCACAATAAGTGTACGAACATGAATGAACAAATATGGATCATGGTCTGCAGCCCATTAGCATATTATACGATTAGACTCCAAGAATGATATGAGTCTACAAAATAAGTAGAATATATCATGGTATGGAATATAAAGCACGATAGGATAATAAAGAAATATCACAAGCAAATACCTGTATCCCTACAGGTGTAATCACTATCATCATGAGCCGCTAACTAACTCCATGCAATCAGCTACCTGAAGAGATCAATAGGTCCTCAGAGGACATAGCAAGATACATAATATACATGCCTATCTAGCAGTTTATCATGCAATAAAGAAAATACAGGAAATAAACGGGAAAAGTCCAATCAACACGAAAATACGACTATACACGACTGGAAGAACCACTATGCATAACCGAACTGCTAGAGGAGAACAAGAGAACACGATGTCACGATGTCAACGGATAACAAAATTGAATACTCAAACCCTCGCCCTAGTGTGGACTCGCAGGTTTGAACAACTACTAACCCTCGTCCCTAGTGTGGACTCATAGGTTAGCTTCAAGAAAAATACCCTCGTCCCTAGTGTGGACTCGCAGGTGCAAAAAAAGACTACTAAACCACGTCCCTAGTGTGGACTCGCAGGCTAGCATCAAAAATTACCCTCGCCCCTAGTGTGGACTCGTAGGTGCGGAACAGATAACTACTAACCCTCGCCCCTAATGTGGACTCACAGGCTAGCTTCACTACTAACCCTCGCCCCTGGTGTGGACTCACAAGTTAGCTTCACTACTAACCCTCGCCCATGGTATGGACTCGCAGGCTAGCTTCACTACTAACCCTCGCCCCTGGTGTGGACTCGCAGGTTAGCTTCAAGAATTCAAGGTACAGCAGTTTCGTTATGACTTAGTTATCCTATGACACGATGCGACTCAGTCCAAGTACAGTGATAACACGACATGACCCAATCAAGATACACGAGTGAACCAATGCAATATGAACCACAAAATTAACTATGAACAAGAACTATATATGTATATCCAATATAAACTACAAGCTAACTATAAACAAGGACTATATGTACATACTAGCATGCACGATGTATAAATCACATGTCAATAATCAACTAGTAAAACTATATAAATAGAAATATGCATGTAAATAAATTGTAGAGGGAGATAAGGTATCTTGCCTGGTGGTAGCACGAAGAATCAATAATATACCGTCAACTGGTACGCCATAAAGTCCAAATCATCACAACTGTCTCCGAAAGCTGAAACAGACATTGCCAACATTCTCAAAATAGTCAAATTAGCTAGGATTGTCTCTCCTTAAGTCCAATTCTGGACACAGGGGCAAAACGATAATTTTGGACCAAAACGGTGTCCGCCGTTGGACCCACTTTGCACCAAAAAGTGTGCCAGAGTCAGTGGTCTCTAAAGTCGTCAAACTACATGTCTACGGATCCGATTTGATGATACAAACCCAACGGTATGTCCAATTTTGGATTCCGGTGGACTGTGCACAAAATCGCCCGTTGAATCAGACCGTGGGGCCCACAGAACGGCGATCTGATCAACTGTCTCAGATTTGGAGAAACTTGGCATACAGGACTAAAAAAATGATATGGTCCTGTTGGCGCAATTTTTGTCTCAGTCTGGCGAACGTGCACAAAGTAATTGAGAAATTTGTACAGAGGCTGATACGGTGAATTTCGATGGATACGCATCAAATTTGTCGCGCACACGCGACCAATTTGAATTCCGTCAAAGCCCATACATCTACAATATCCGTAGGCACCCGGATTGGCGGGACGCATGTCGTATCGAAGGTTTTTCTAGTTTTTAAAACAGATTTTTCATGAACTTTACAATCAAAATTCTTTTCTTATAACAAAGGATAAATTAAACTACCAGAATAGTTTTAAAGCCCTACATGTGGTCTGTAATTTCTATTCAGCAAGTTACCAAGGACTACTGCTAGATTAATCAGAATTTATCTCTGATCTTGGGGGTTTGGGCTGCTCAGTGCCCTGTTTATGAACAGGTTTTCGATCGGTTTTTGAATTAATTTTCTGAAAAATCCAGTCCAGTATATTCGAATCTATTTGAAGTGTCTCGTAGATGGTTATATAGGCTACACGTAGGAATTTTCCGATCGAACTTTCATGAAGAAATGAGGATAAAAACTCACCTTGAAGTGAGCGACGACACAGCCGAACTGCTGTATACTACTGCTGTTGCTGTTGCGCGTTTGGCCGACGGTCGGCCACCATGGCGGCGGCACGGTGGCTGCGCACGCGTGCGTGGTGCCATGGCGGCGCTGGGGTTGTGTGCACAGGTTAGGGTTTAGAGTCGACGAACTCCCCCTTCTCCCGTTTTTGATACCTATACCTATAATGTTTATATTAAACGCTGGGGTCGGGCTGAGCGCTCGGTTTGGGGAGTCCCAGGCTCAGCTGAGTCCATGGACTGGACTGGGATTCGATGGGCTTGTGCCCGGGCTGAGAGGAGTATTTGGTTGGGCTACTTCTAATTGGGTTTTATTCCTTTTCTTTTATTTATATATATCTCTCTCTCTCTCTCTCTCTATATATATATATATATATATATATATATATATATATATATATATATATATATATATATATATATATATACTTCATATTTACCTATAAATAAATACTTAGTTAACCAAAAATATAAATAATATTTATGTATATATATATATATTTCGAGTATAGGGCTTCAACATAAAATATGTACCTATAAATAATATTGAATTTACCCATAACAGAAAGTGACTCGTAATAGATCTATTTCCTATATAAATATCGAGTATAGGTCATGAGCAGGATGGGCTTTTGTAATGAATGGCTTAATATGATCTTACATCTCCTCGATAATGTTTGGTTCTCTACTTTGATTAATGGCAGTGCTTCAGGATTTTTCAAAAGCCTTTGTGGCCTGCGACAAGGAGATCCGATTTCTCCCTACTCTTTGTCATAGCTGCGGAAAGCTTGAGCTGCAATCTCAATTCGTTGAGTGAGAACCGTGGTTTCACGCCATATTATTCGCCTAGTGGCTGTCCAATTGTTACTCATTTAGCCTACACGGATGATATATTGCTATTTTCTGGAGGTGAAAAGAAATCTATACAGAAAATAACGACAGTGGCCAGTATGAGCAGGTGTCGGGTCAGAAGGTGAACATAGAGAAATCAGGTATTTACTTATCCAAGCTTATATCTGAGGAGAGAGTAGAAGATATCAGGAATTCCTTCGGCTTTACTGTGCTTAATCTGCCTACGACATATTTGGGATCTCCTATGACAGCGGGATTGCGCAATGCAGCTATGTTTGATGAACTTGTTACGAAGATTGGATATAAAATCAGTGGGTGGCATAATAAAGCAATGTCGATGGGAGGAAGACTTACGTTACTCAAGTCAGTTCTAACATCGATTCCCATATATACTTTGGCGGCTTGTAATCCTCCTGCTAGTGTTATTAAACAAGTTGAAGATTTGTTTCAGAGTTTTCTGTGGGGCTCTAAGCACGGTTGTGATAAAAGAGCATGGATAACTTGGTCGAAGGTGACGCTCCCTATTGAGGAAGGAGGCCTGGGTATTCGACGGCTGCAAGATGTTCTTAATGCCCTCACAGTCAAGCTTTGGTGGAGGATTAGAACAACAAACTCCCTCTGGGTTAAGTTTATGAGGGCTAAATACTTTCCTCACTCACATCCTTTATTTGCTACTGCTTCACAAAGTTCATCTCATATATGGAAGCGGATTCTTAAAAGGAGAGATATGGGAGATGATCATATTGTGCTCCAAATCTAGGACAGTATGGAGAATTATGTATGGTCCCCAGACAGATCAGGTATGTTTTCGATTACTTCAGCTTGGCATTGCATTAGGTTGAGGTCAGATGTAGATGAGAGATTTTCTCAGATATGGGGTTCGTGTATTCCTGCTAAATGGTCTGTCCTATTGTGGCGTTTGCTATGGTGTCGCCTATCGACTGATGATGTTATTCAGAAAATAGGTTTTCATCTGGCTTCAGCTTGTCATTGTTGTGGGCTTCCAAAAATGGAGACTTCAAGTCATATTCTGTCGGAGGGTGATCTAACTAGAGAAGTCTGGTCATATTTTAATGGTGTGTTTCGAATTCAGGATGGCTCTGGGTCGATTGGGGATAGGCTGAGATCTATGTGGTCGAGAGGACAGAAACACTTGAAACAAATCGTTGTGGGAGCGATTATATGGGTCCTCTAAAAAAATAGAAATAAATGGCGATATGAAGGATACTCATATGGGGGACAACAGCTTCTATTCGAAGTGAAGAGACAGATCAAGAAGGCCATGGTTCGTTGCTCACATGCTCATCTTCCTGCAAACTTGGTTTAATAGCTATGTATTTTTTGCTTTCAAGCTCCATTTTGTAACCTGAGTTGGGACTCCAGGAAAATCAATAAAATCGTAGTATTCTATTAATATATATATATATATATATATATATATATATATATATATATATATATATATATATATATATATATATATATATAATGTCATATATACAATATCTCTTAATTATACCCAAGGATTTAAACATATCCTTGGCAACTATTTCATAACAAATAAAGCACCACTAATAGTGTCAATATAATATTATATATACTATACATAATACATATATGAGATAAATATATTTTGCTAACTTCTAATAATAAATAAAACATACATACATTTATTAAATAGGCACCATAATTCTATATATACTCATTTATATAGTTAATACCCTAAAACGCACAAGGATAATGTACAGAAAATAGTTATCATATTTCCAAAAATTAAATCAAATAACTAAATATTGATATTATATATATAACAATTATTCTAGGAAAATATTTATTAGACACTTAAAACAAGATAGAGGTATACACTCAAAGTATATCGTTATAGACGTCTTAGGACTCACTATAAGTCTGCACGGGCTTGGGCTCGTTTCGGGCACAGTCCGGACTAGTTTGGTATAACCGAATCTTCTACAAGTCAATAAATCTTAATAGTAAATAATTAAACTATTTATAATGGTCATGTCACAACTTGGCCTGGTTTTCCTAGTTAGAACAATCCTATGGCTCGGCCTTCCCTATAATAGCTAATACACTAGCCAAAGCACGCAACTGCACTATCCGTGCCATTATTTTCGGTCACCTTGCACTCCAATTCTTAACCATGACTAGAGTCATCTACCGTAATAATTAACTAATTATTTTTTATAAAAATCCAAAAATCACCATTTAAAACAAATAAATAATAAAAAATAATATTTCAAAAATTTTCGGGAAGGGGAGCTACAAATCTACCCACCTTAAAAATAATTTCGTCCTCGAAATTATAATTCATGGCTATTGTAACTCCACCTTCCTGATAATTGAAATATTTTTTTATATTGGTTAAGCAATTTAGGGATTTGTATATACTTTAAAATATGTGAATCTATTATATATATATATATATATATATATATATATATATATATATATATATATATATCTTTTTCTTTTTTATTTTTAGCCAATGGGCTTCATTCATCTAAACCTTGGGCCTTATTAGTCAGCCCATTTCACCAACCCACCTCCTCCTGTTGAATCAACATGTTTGATTCCAATTGCTGAGAAGAGCTTCGAAGCTTCATAACAGCTTTTTGAAGTTTGATTTCCCCTGAAGAATTTTCCCAACGAATTGTCACCAAGTTAGAATTGTACACCAATTCTTTAGGCCCGATTCTTTTTAAACCCCCCTCTTCCATTTCTTCCATCTAAAAAAAATTCTGTTAACAAATTCTCTTCCCTCAAATTTCTAAATGGAAATCTCCCTCTCAAACCTAGATCTCGACGAGAACTGGAAATGGTGATGCAGAAATTTCTTTCCTAATCAACAATAGAGGAGCACCTCGGCGAGGCGAAGCAGCTTTGTTCCCTGTAGCAACGACAATGCAATTCGAGTGAGTTACTGATTTATGGTTTTGATTTAATCCTTGATTGATCTTCTTTGATCTAAACTCGATCATACTGGAATCAGTTGATTTTACCTTGAGATTCTCAGAGTCTGCTCTTTTCCTGTTTGAATCATCGATCGAGTGGACAAGGTGAGAATTCATTATTTTTAGAAGAGTAATTGTTCTTCCTAACAGTTCTATACTCGATCTTGAGTATTCGAATGTTGTGATTTAGTGTAGATCGGATTGGAGTTCATCAATTGGACTTGAATGATCGAATTCTCGACCAACCTGATCCTCGAAGTACGAATTGGTGAGTTTCTCTGATTTTGGTTCAGTACCTTGAATTTTGAATTATGGAGTTCATTTCTTGAAATCAGAGTTTTGGTTTTGATTGAGAAGTTTCATATCTACTCTTCAAACTCCGAGTCTTCCTAAATTCCATTACCCTGATTTATTAGAGTTCCTAAATCATTGTTTGAACAATTGTTATAGATCGGAATTGTTAGAAGTGTAAGACATCTGAGAAGGAGAGAGAGCTGTGTCCATTGTGTCAGAGTCAAGGTTGATTCATTCTCAGGTAAATTATGTTATCCTTGTTACATAACTGTTGTTATGATCTGGTATTCTGAAAATACTTAGTCCAGGAATTGAAATCCAATCTGTCGATTTTAACAAGAGGAGTTGTTGATTTTGGAAAATCTATTATGGATTAGGTTTCTCAATGTCAATATTATTTCTAAGTTGGTTTGTCTAGCACAAGAGTGGTGTTAATCTGAAATTCTTTTTTAATTAGCTTTTGTTTTACTCCACCTCATAACAAATTCATCCATTGCTTCTTTATCATTAAGAAAAATTCTATACGATTTTGGATAGCTATTTTGTTTGGGTGGCTCAAGTCCTGATATCTAGGTTCCCTGTAAAACTTGTTAGGATTACTTTAGATTGTGGTGAGCAAGAGATTGAACCAGTTTAATGAATGGTAGGATTGGACTGTCATATAGTTGTATCAAGTGCTTAAATTAAGATTGACATATGTAGGTCCTGTTGAGGACTGATACAAGTGAATCCTACAAGAGACTGATATGCATCAACTCTATTTGGACTAGCTGTATCAGTCCTGCTTGGGATTGTCTCATCTGAACCTGACTGTGGATTTGAGACTGAATTACATCAGTCTAGACAAGTATATGACAACCCAATCCAGAGCTAATACCTGGTAGTTGAGCTTTTGGGGTGAGGTTGCAAATCTTAGCTCTTGAATATCAGGTTAAACTGGTATTAGTAGTTCTCAATTTTACTTCCTACAATACCAAATAAGTTAGTGTTGGGACTTTAGCCATTTTAAACAAATTAGCAGTTGGGATTGAAGTCCTGAATTTTAGAATGGGTTTCCTTACCTATGATTCTGTTTCACATTGTAGAGAACCAAATTACAACTTGGATTGGACTGTACAGTAGGTAGGATTGTTTCAGTATTGGCTAGAACTGGTGTATCACTATAGCTGAACCTTATATGTTTAGCATGAAGGCACTGTCATCTGTCACATGAAGTTCTCTTGTTTAGAATTGATGTATCACAATTTTCTTGGAACTTTGAGTGATTGATAGGTGTCCCTAACCAAACTGGGAATTAGTGGAGGACTAATGTGTATTCTGTTATTGGATTGAAATAGGACTGTATTATGTCCTGCTGGGGTACTGAGATATGGAATTAAATATTAAACTTCTATTGGACTATATTTAGACTCATATGGATTTGTACTTAGATTGATATAGGATTGGTAATTAGACTGAACAAAATAGTGTAATGTCAGCACATTAATAGGTTATATTAGCCATAGTTAGAAAACTGTTATGCATAAACTAGTGAAAGGAAAACTGGCCTTAGACTGAACTGAGAAATCAGTTACCTATGAACTGAATCCTGTTCAGTAAACTAGATGGGTACTGATCCAATGGAGGATTGGTATGGCCCAAACCTTGTTCAGGACTAACATTTTGTAGGACTGAAGTTAGAAAAGTTGTGGCAGTTACTTCATATGGGTTAAGGAAAGTGCCAGGTTAAGTATTGGTTCGAACCTTGAAACCTGATATTCAATTCTTCCTGGACTATATTGTTCAGTCCTATGTCAACTGAATAGGACTGGAGTTGCAAGCCTATAGCCTGAAGTTTTAGTAGGAATGGCAGTAAAGCCCCTTGGTTATTTTGCTAAACCTTGTTTAGACTGAACCAAGTTAGTCCCATTCAGGACTGATCTGTAATAAACTGTAAAACCTATTAGCTAGGCACCTATGAATATAGTTCATGAGGATACTTTGAAGTTCAGCCCTTAGCAACATCAGTCAATCACTGGTTTACAGGGGGTATCTACATGTATCAAGTAAATAGAAACCTGTATCAATCTTAGAACCCATTAGTATAAGTTATAAGGAACTATCATAAGGATTAATAGGGACTACTGAAGAGATGTACACCCTTGCTTGTAGAAGCTAACAGTTCAAGAATGCCAAGTCTTGTGTATATGGATGATGTGGTAAACTAGTCACATGGGATAACTAATTTAGATTTTGGGTTCTTGCTAAAATTAGAGTATAGCTAATTTGATAACCTATAGAGTCATGATTAGAAGAGGTAACCCTAGGCTAGGACTTATATAGGAATTATTTATGATTAAATTGTTGATAACCGAAATAGAATTAGTCTGTTATTAACCAAATTATAATTTATAAACCGGAGGATACCCAGCTGTACATCCCACACTCGATCACCCTGAGTAAGGCAAGTATACTCTTCGGACTTGTTCATTTCTCATATCTTGTATATTCATTCCTGTATCTCCTTGTTGACACGATGTATCATGGAATTGTCTAGTTTCATGAGTTACTTGTGTCTGAAAGGGGAAATACTACAGATGTGTGATCAAACCCTGTTACTATTCATATGAATAGCTTAGGTCCCGCATCGTGCACGCGGGACCCGAGCCGTACCATTTCATGTTCATTGAATCTACCCAAGCCAATCACACTCTAGATGTATTTCAATCTTGCACATTTTAGGATTCAGGTTGTATTTCATGTTCAGGACTCATATCATGTTCCCTTTATTTACTTTCAGTATTTTCTGTTCAGTTTTATGTCTTATTCTCATTTCTTGTACTTTATATATATTTCCTGTTCTTGTTCATACCATGATGTTCATGTTCATTTTCTTGGATATACTTAGCTCCGCTCCTGACTAGGATATGTTGTAGGTGCTTGGAGGATATTGTTCTACCCTATGGGCCAGAGCCCAGGATATTAGCTGAGCAGAATGGAGACATGATTTAGCTTGACGTTTCAGGTTTAGACTGTTTAGTTTTACTCCTAGATATTATACGTTTCATTCTTGATGACTAGTACAATTTTGATATATGGATTTGTGGATTATGGTGATCATTCTGGGAACATTTTATAGATACTGCGATTGTATACATTCATGTTTATCTGGTTAGATTTCCCTAGATTGGTACAGCTTACTTTGTCGTGTCTAACGACGAAGGCTGGGCGTGTCCGACTCGTGTCCGATTATTCGGGAGCGGGTTGTGACATGTTTTTAGTGGTGGCCCATGCAGGTCTATCCTAATGGTACCTAGGTCTTAGTGTACTATTGGGAAACTTGATTACACTAGGGAAACTTGATCACAGCATAGAAAAAATCATGAATAAGGTTATATCAGGTATATCAAGTATATTGATATCAATAAATACTTGTTGTTTTTAGGTTTAGGACATTTTAATATTTTTCTATTTTTCAGATAGTTCAAAAGCACGTAACACCGGAACGGTTGATTCATTTACACTTGAGGGTTTCGAGCTCCTACTACTTTCTATCACCCTACTATCCCCATGGGTAGTACGCTGTTGACGAAGATGTTTGAAGAGTCCCTTGACAACCAGAGGGAGCATGCCATCCTTTCTAAGCCAGACTTGTGGATACACTCTCCGAGCTAGGAAGGACTTCTGATTTCCAGACTCTCGGATTCTTGAACTTCTTCGACACCGAGCGAATCTCTTGCACCGAGGAGCAGATTGAGAACATGGAGCCGCCACTGAAGATCATCCAAGTCTCCGAGGACCCGACTTCTCTGAAGATTTAAGTTACCAGCCAGGAGATCCAGAATGTAGCACAGAAAATAAAACGAGACGGAAAACTGAATCTCAGAAGAGACATGAAGCCTTATGGCCGAGATAGTAGCTATTATGGATTCGTGAAGCGTCGCCACACTCAGACATTGCTTCTTCAGCCAGCGGAAGATTCAAATTCAGATCCAGTCGACGATCATTTGCACTTTCTGCCGTCATCTAGGACATTACTTCGAGGAGTGCCACAAAAGACGGAGGCTATGCTTGTACTACGGATCGTCTGCCCATCAAGTCAAGGATTGTCCAGAGACCACTGATCATACTGCCCAAGGACAAGCACGAGGAGCACTAGTATCACAGAAGAAGGACCCGCCACTCCAGTTTCAGCGATCACATGGAGCACTATCGCAGGAACAAGTCTACATCAGGACAGTGAAGAATATTGAAGTGATCCCAGTCCCGAAGAAAATACAGAAGACGGATTGAAGACAGAAGGTTTTTTTTTGCATGGTTTGGAAAACCATGTATCTTGATTCGTAATCCAGTCTTTCCTTAAATTTCTCTTAGCATTTAGGTCATTTCTTGCAACTTCGCATTTTCTATTTTTGAAACCTGGGATGATATTCGAAACTTATTTCAAGATATTGTTTTCTATTCGACAAACTTGTTTCAGACCCACAATTCGATATTTGTTTGAAATCCACTACTCGATACTGTTTGCCTATTTTCTTTAATGATTTCGATTTTCTATTCGAGAGTTGTTGTTCATTCCTCGTTTCGACCTTGTCTCCTATCCAAGAATTTGCTTGTTTTTCGGGATACTTGTTCCTACTCGTTATTGATAATTTGCTCGCTAATCAAACTTGTACTATCTAAGATTTATTCCTACTCGAAATATCATTATGAAACCGTGTTTTAACCTTCGCTTCTATTGACGCTTGTTTGAGATTCTACTTCCTATTTTGATTTATTTCGGGACTCGTTCTCCATTTACGACTCTGTTTACTGTTAAGATTCGCTTGTTTCATATTTACGATCCAATACCTTGTTTCCTATTGAAACCTATTTTCTAGTTACTATTCAAAATCTTGTTTCCTCGTCAAGATTTCTATTCGAGATTTTGTTCCTTATTCATGACTTTGTTGATACTTGATTTTTTATTTTTCACTGTGTACCCTCTTGGAGATTTCGTTTTCTATTTGAGTTTTGCTCGAGATTTCATTATTATTCGAGATATTATTGAAACTTGATTTCATTTCTTATTTTGGAACTTGTTTCCTATCTGATACTTGCTTCAGTTCATCCTTCGAAACTTTGTTATCCATTCGGGATAATGTCCCATATATGGAATCTTGTTACCATTCCAGGTTTTATTTGAGATTTTGGCTACCATTTGAAACTTTGTTCACTGTTGAGATTTGAAATTTTCTTTGTTGCCTTTTTGTACAAACTATTCCTAGTTCGGATCCATTGCTGCTTCTTAGTACCTAATAAACCCTTGTATTCTAACAGGAAGATAATACCATTTTTTGTGACTTGGACTATGAGAACCCATTTTGAATTCCTTGAACCCTTTGGAAATCCCTTGGATAAGGTTGAGAGGCTATTTGACGATCTACTGGGACGTGGCAGTTGCACGCTGCAGTCATTATCTGGACTACGGACACTTAGAGTTCACTGCAGCCAGCAGCCCACTGGCGAGGCAAGAACTCTAAGTTGAAGTAATTTCGGACATTCATACGGTTTTCGGGTATTTTTGAGACCTTGTCCAAAATTTTCATATTTTGATCTTTTGAGTTGCCTTGTTAATAATTGTTTGAAAATGGATAAGGTTGACATAATATTCTGTGACATATTGATATTCGAGTCACAGAGCCGAATGTCCACTACAGCCAGACATATACTGGGGGGTAGGGATCTAAGCAAAGTGATTTCAAAACCTATATGTTCTCGGGTATCATGGAAATTATATTTCCTTTTTCAAATGATTATTGGTCTTCAAAAATCACAGATCCTTGCACGTTCATCCTGATTTGATACTGTATCTCCTTACTATTTCGAACGTTTCCTCAAATCAACCCTAGCTAATTTCCTTCTAGCATTTTATCGTTAGATAATTGATTTTCCTAAATTATACTTTGCCAGATTTTAATTCCATACTTCGTTCATGTCTTGTCTAAACTTCAATCTTAAATCATGTTTATCTGACCATGATTTCCTATCTTATCCTAGTCCACTTTTGATCATACTTAATAGTTTGTATCTTCATGATTTGTACCTTTAAGTTGTAATTGAACTTCATTCCATCTCGTGCCTATTTGATCTTTGTCGTTGTTAGATCGTGTTATTTCAACTTCTTGTGTGTAATTATCATACTTGGTTTCAAGGCTCGGGTCGTCACAGAGTTGCACAAGATCAGCGGAAAGCTCAGCCCAGATACATTGGGCCCTTCGATGCGACGACATGCATTGACGAGGTGGTATACCGACTGGCCCTACCAGCTAGCTTGGAGGGAGTGTACGACGTTTTCCACGTGTCTTAGTTTCGACGCTACATTCCAGATCCGAGCCATGTGGTGGACTACTCAGAGCTAGAGGTGGGTCCGAGCTTGACCTACGAGGAGCAGCCAGTGGAGATCCTTGATCGGAGGGAGAAACGCCTGTAGAACTAGACTATTCCACTCGTTCGCGTCATGTGGATACACTACTCTCCCGAGAAGTCCACGTGGGAGCACGAAATGCGGGAGTGTTACCCTAGATTGTTTGCCTGATTGTACTTTTGTTTTGAGAAAGTACATTCAATAAATAACTTGATGATTGTTTTAGAATTTAACTGTCTCATGAATTGTGAGATTTGAATTTCGAGGACAAAATTTTTTAAGGGGGAGAGATTTGTAACTCCACCTTCCTGATAATTAAATATTTTTTTTATATGGTTAAACAATTTAGGGATTTGTACATACTTTAAAATATGTGAATCTTATATATATATATCTTTTTCTTTTTCATTTTTAGCCAATGGGCTTCATTCATCTAAACCTTGGGCCTTATTAGTCAGCCTATTTCTCCAACCCACCTCCTCCTGTTGAATCAACATGTTTGATTCCAATTGCTGAGAAGAGCTTCGAAGCTTCATAAAAACTTTTTGAAGTTTGATTTCTCCTGAAGAATTTTCCCAACAAATTGGCGCCATGTTAGAATTGTACACCAATTCTTCAGGCCCGATTCAATTTAAACCCCCCTCTTCCATTTCTTCCATCTAAAAAAATTTTGTTAACAAATTCTCTTCCCTCAAATTTCTAAATTAAAATCTCCCTCTCAAACCTAGATCTCGACAAGAACTGGAAATGGTAATGCAGCAATTTCTTTTCTAATCAACAATGGAGGGGCACCCCGGCGAGGCAAAGCAACTCTATTCCCTGTAGCAATGACAACGCAATTCGAGTGAGTTATTGATTTCTGGTTTTGATTTAATCCTTGATTGATCTTCTTTGATCTAAACTCGATCATACTGGAATCAGTTGATTTCACCTCGAGATTCTCAGAGTCTGCTCTGTTCCTGTTTGAATCATCGATCGAGTGGACAAGGTGAGAATTCATTATTTTTAGAAGAGTAATTGTTCTTCCTAACAGTTCTATACTCGATCTTGAGTATTCGAATGTTGTGATTTAGTGTAGATCGGATTGGAGTTCATCAATTGGACTTGAATGATCGAATTCTCGACCAACCTGATCCTCGAAGTACGAAATGGTGAGTTTCTCTGATTTTGGTTCAGTACCTTGAATTTGAATTATGGAGTTCATTCCTTGAAATCAAAGTTTTGGTTTTGATTGAGAAGTTTCAGATCTACTCTTCAAACTAATGAGTCTTCCTAAATTCAATTACCCTGATTTATTAGAGTTCCTAAATCATTATTTGAACAATTGTTATAGATCGGAATTGTTAGAAGTGTAAGACATCTGAGAAGGAGAAAGAGCTGTGTCCATTGTGTCAGAGTCAAGGTTGATTCATTCTCTGGTAAATTATGTTATCCATGTTACATAACTGTTGTTATGATCTGGTATTCTGAAAATACTTAGTCCAGGAATTGAAATCCAGTCTGTCGATTTTAACAAGAGGAGTTGTTAATTTTGGAAAATCTAATATGGATTAGGTTTCTTATGTCAATATTATTTCTAAGTTGGTTTGTATAGCACAGAGTGGTGTTAATCTGAAATTCTATTTTAATTAGCTTTTGTTTTACTCCACCTCATAATAAATTCATCCATTGCTTCTTTATCATTAAGAGAAATTCTATACGATTTTGGATAGCTATTTTGTTTGGGTGGCTCAAGTCCTGATATCTAGGTTCCCTGTAAAACTTGTTAGGAATACTTTAGATTATGGTGAGCAAGAGATTGAACCAGTTTAATGAATGATAGGATTGGACTGTCATATAGTTGTATCAAGTGCTTAAATTAAGATTGACATATGCAGGTCCTGATGAGGACTGATACAAGTGAATCCTACAAGAGACTGATATGCATCAACTCTATTTGGACTGGCTGTATCAGTCCTGCTTGGGACTGTCTCATCTGAACCTGACTGTTGATTTGAGACTAAATTACATCAGTCTAGATAAGTATATGACAACCCAATCCAGAGCTAATACCTTGTAGTTGAGCTTTTGGGGTGAGGTTGCAAATCTTAGCTCTTGAATATCAGGTTAAACTGGTATTAGTAGTTCTCAGTTTTACTTCCTGCAATACCAAATAAGTTAGTGTTGGGACTTTAGCCATTTTAAACAATTTAGCAGTTGGGATTGATGTCCTGAATTTTAGTATGGGTTTCCTTACCTCTGATTCTGTTTCACATTGTAAAGAACCAAATTACAACTTGGATTGGACTGTACAATGGGTAGGATTGTCTCAGTATTGGCTAGAACTGGTGTATCACTATAGCTGAACCTTATTGTTTATCATGAAGGCACTGTCATCTGTCACATGAAGTTCTCTTGTTTAGAATTGATGTATCACAATTTTCCTGAAACTTTGAGTGATTGATAGGTGTCCCTAACCAAACTGGGAATTAGTGGAGACTAATGTGTGTTCTGTTATTGGATTGAAATAGGACTGTATTATGTCCTACTGGGGTACAGAAATATGGGATTAAATATTAAACTTCTATTGGAATATATTTAGACTCCTAGATTTGTACTTAGATTGATATAGGATTGGTAATTGGACAGAACAGAACAGTGGAATGTCAGCACGTTACTAGGTTGTAACCATAGTTAGAAAACTGTTATGCATAAACTATTGAAAGGAAAACTGGCCTTAGACTGAACTGAGAAATCAGTTACCTATGAACTGAATCCTGTTCAGTAAACCAGATGGGTACTGATCCAATGGAGGATTGGTATGGCCCAAACCCTGTTCAGGACTAACATTTTGTAGGACTGAAGTTAGAAAGGTTGTGGCAGTTACTTCATATGGGTTAAGGAAAGTGCCAGGCTAAGTATTGGTTCGAACCTTGATACCTGATATTCAATTCTTCCTGGACTGTATTGTTCAGTCCTGTGTCAACTGAATAGGACTGGAGTTGCAAGCCTGTAGCCTGAAGTTTTAATAGGAATGGCAGTAAATGCTATTGGTTATTTTGCTAAACCTTGTTTAGACTGAACCAAGTTAGTCCCATTCAGGACTGATCTGTAATATACTGTAAAACCTATTAGCTAGGCACCTATAAATATAGTTCATTAGGATACTTTGAAGTTCAGCCCTTAGCAACATCAGTCACTACTGGTTTACAATGGGTATCTACATATATTAAGTAAATAGAAACCTGTATCAATCTTAGAACCCATTAGTATAAGTTATAAGGGACAATCATAAGGATTAATAGGGACTACTGAAGAGCAGTACCCTTGCTTGTAGAAGCTAACAGTTCAAGAATGCCAAGTCTTGTGTATATGGATGATGTGGTAAAATAGTCACATGGGATAACTAATTTAGATTTTTGGTTCTTGCTAAAATTAGAGTATAGCTAATTTGATAACCTATAGAGTCATGATTAGAAGAGGTAACCCTAGGCTACGACTTATATAGGAATTATTCATGATTAAATTGTTGATAACCAAATAGAATTAGTTTGTTATTAACCAAATTGTAATTTATAAACAGGAGGATACACAGCTGTACATTCCACACTTGATCACCCTGAGCAAGGCAAGTATACTCCTCGGACTTGTTCATTTTTCATGTCTTGTATATTCATTCCTGTATCTCCTTGTTGACACGATGTATCATGGGATTGTCTGGTTTCATGAGTTACTTGTATCTGGGAGGGGAAATACTACAGATGTGTGATCAAACCCTGTTACTATTATATGAATAGCTTAGGTCCCGCATCGTGCACGCAGGACTCGAGCCATACCATTTCATGTTCATTGAATCTACCCAAGCCGATCACACTCTGGATGTATTTCAATCTTGCACATTTCAGGATTCAGGTTGTATTTATGTTCAGGTTGTATTTCATGTTCAGGACTCATATCATGTTCCCTGTATTTACTTTCAGTATTTCCTGTTCAGTTTATGTCTTGTTCTCATTTCTTACTTTATATATTTCCTGTTCTTGTTCATACCATGATGTTCATGTTCATTTCCTTGGATATACTTAGCTCCGCTCCTGACTAGGATATGTTACAGGTGCTTGCAGATATTGTTCTACCCTATGGGCCAGAGCCCAGGATATTAGCTGAGCAGGATGGAGACATAATTTAGCTTGAGGTTTCAGGTTTAGACTGTTTAGTTTTACTCCTAGATATTGTACATTTCATTTCTGATGACTAGTACAATTTTGATATATGGATTTGTGGATTATGGTGATCATTCTGGAAACGTTTTATGAGATTGTGATTGTATACATTCATGTTTATCTGGTTAGATTTCCCTAATTGGTACAACTTACTTTGTCTTGTCTATCGACGAAGGCTGGGCATGTCCGACTCGTGTCCGATTATTTGGAGCGGGTCGTGACAGCTATCCTTAAAAATAAAAGTATACTATTACCTTAATCTCATCAAATTTAATTTCTCCAAAAATTTTAGGACCTTCCCCGGGTCATTTTATAACTAGGAAACCTCAAGGACTTCTACCCACCTTTGGTCACATACTCCTCAAAACAAAGGTTACTAAAACTTTATAACCTTTCAACTAGTTGTTAAACTTACGACCTCAACTATCTAGGACATATGGCTCTACGATCTTCCTTAGCTATCAAGCAACCAAAAATTAAATAATCAAGCAATATTATACTATAACGTAAGAATTTATGATAAGTTCTAGTTAGCACGATCATTCGCCACTCCGAAAAATGAAGGGACGAGATTCAACGGTACGGAAAACAAGGAAGATAATCGAGAGTAAATATGAAGTTTCAAGGATGGTAGAGAATTTCTAAGAGAATTTTTAAAGCAGAGTGGACTGAATTTCTAAGGGTTAATCATTTTGTAGGCTCGTACCAATGCAGTTACGAAACCGGTACGATATGCTCAAACCTGTATGGGCCACCAAAAAAACTTGTCACGACCCGCACCCGCTTTTCGGACGAGCTCGTGAGCAAGCCAGCTACGTATCGAACGGACTCCAGCCCGACTCGAATACGTAAACGCTGTCAAGGCTATGGTATGCTGCCAAATCATGGCAATGCAATCTATATCTAATCCACAATAAGTGTACGAACATGAATGAACAAATATGGGTCATGGTCTGTCCATTAGCATATTGTCCGATTAGACTCCAAGAATGATATGAGTCTAAAATAAGCAAATATTATAGTATGGAATATAAAGCACGAGAGGATAATAAAGAAATATCAAACAAATGCCTGTATTCCTGCAGGTGTAATCACTCATCATGAGCCGCTAACTAACTCCATGCAATCAGCTACCTGAAGAGATCATCAGGTCCTCAGAGGACATAGCAAGATACATAATATACGTCTATCTAGCAGTTTATCATGCAATAAAGAAAATATAGGAAATAAATGAAAAAAGTCTAATCAACACGAAAATACGACTACACGACTGGAAGAACAACTACGCATAACCGAACTGCTGGAGGAGA
>JANAVB010037266.1:0-45767 GCA_029216955.1 Iris pallida | reverse complement strand
TCTATGAGCACTACATTTGATCATTACCAACCCAGGGAATCAAGTTCTAACCATTCCTATAACTCTAAACTCAAATACCCTATTTCTAGGTAAAACCTATATTACCCTTCCAAGGTAAATCCCGATACCTTGCACAATACCAAGGAAAACCCTGCTAATACCCAAGATACTAGCCTAGGCTCCTTAGGGTAGCTAGATACTCCTATCTAAGGTTTACCTACCAAGAATATGGGTATCCTAGGTATCTAACCTATTTTAGGACATGAGCTAGTTTTACCCTCATTACCCTTACCCATATCATATCTCATTCTCACATCACTCTAGCACTCACAATATCACACTCACTCACACACAATACTCATGATACCACACCCATATAGGCTTTCCTATAGGTTTTCCTATTAGTTTACACATAGGCTAACTTAGGCTACTAACTACACTCATATAGTCTCACACTCACACTCACAAACTCATAAATACACATACACAACTCACTAAAATAGACTGATATGGAGTAAAGGGGGACAGCCATAGGACAGTAGTATAGGGTGTGTTGGGACTAATTTGTGGGGCTATTAAAGGGTGTACATGGGCTGATTTGTGGGGTAAGTTAAGGCTGAAATAGGACAGCAGTATGGAGTGTAAATGGGACTCAAATGGCTGTCAATATGACAGCCACATAGGTCTGAAATATGGGCAGTATATGGGGGTTGTATGGGCTGTTCAAAGGGTGCAATGGACAGCCATATATAGGCCAAAACTGGTGTAAATGGACAACCACTTGGGCTTGTGTAGGACTGTTGTGTAGGCCAAATATGGCTGTTACCAGGTGGTTTAGGGACAGTTCATTGCTGCTATTAGAGGACTGTTTTAGGATAGTCCAAGTGGGGTTTAATGGCTGAACCATGGGACTAATTTGGACAGGTTATAGAGTGGTTTAGGGGCTGTTATGGACAGCAAATAAGGGGGTTAATGGACTGTGTTAGGACTGGTTTTTGTGGGGGTTTAGGAGCTGTTGTTGGGGGCTAATTTGGGATACAAATGACAGCCATGAATGGGTTTAGGGGGCTGCTAACATGGGATTGGGGACTGGAATGTGGCAGCAGTTGCTGCTGCTATGGGCAGCAGGGAATGGATGTTCCCCTCCCTCCTTAGCACCACTCACTACCCTCTCTAACACTCTCACACCAACTCTCAAACACCACACATACACACCTCTCTTCCACTCCAACACACCCCAAATGACTCCTCCCTTGGCCGACCACTATACCCCATCCAAACACAAAGTATCACACCACACACACCATAATATATCCATATATATATATATATAGCCATATATATATATATACATATATACACATAGAGAGAATAATATATACCACCATATATACACATATAGATTTATAATGATACCATATGATACATAGGAAACACATTCCTAAACACACTTAAAATCTGGAATTAAAAGTTAGAACAACAATAAATCAATACACAAATAATCCACATGTGTCCAAATAGGGGTTTTCCCATTAGGACACGATCCTACACATAGGACACCTTACAAGTGTCCAAATGGACACGAAATGGACACAAATGGGCACACAACCATGGGGGTCACTCCTATGGGTCAAAACCATCCTAATGCATGAGAGAAATGAGAAGAAGAAAGGGATTTATACCTCCCGGTGATTCGGATCGAAGAAAAAAGCTTCCCGATGCGCCACCGACACGTAGGAACTCCGAATGGACACGAATGAGCTCCGACTCCTCCCAAACTTGAGTAGCTTCCTCCTTGGCTTGAATGGAGAAGGAAGGAAGAAGATTGGGTGAGAAAATGGAAGGATTTGGTGGAGAAATTTCTAGGGTTTGCTCTCTAAAACAAATTGGAGAAGAGCATGAGAGAGAATAGAAGAAGAGATAATGAGTGACTAATCCTTATCCACCTAATGTGGCCGGCCATGGGGTCATTTTTGTCCTATTAGAGAATGCCCAAAAAGCCCCCTCTCTAATCTATTAGTTAATACATGGAAAGGGGTTCTAAGTCGGGCTAGTTTGGTCATTCCAACACACCAATCTAATTAATCATAAACAAAATAAATTAGCCTAGTCACTAACTAAAATAATTAGCATGTGGGCCATGGCTAACTAGTGGGTGGGTCCACTAGAGTCAAAACTACCCCGGGTCCCCGTTTCAAGTCGAATTGAGCTGAAATTCGAATCCGACTTAAATAACCCCAAAATAATATTATAAATAATAATTTTCAAAATTATTCAAAAATGCAAAATGACAAAAATACCCCTATTCTTGAAAACTGGGGGTGACAAATCTATCCACCTTAAAAAATTTCATCCTCGAAATTAAAACAAGGCAATCACAGAAAAACACATGCAGAAAACAATCCCTCTCGAATAATAAAAAAAATTTCAGCAAAATAAAAATATCTTAAGGCACAACTGCACTTGCAAATAAAAACTGTTACGTGTCCGACACGGACACGAAACCAACACAAAATCTCACATATCAAAAGCCAAATCAACAATCACCAATGCAAAGTATCAAAATAAATCAAAGAGGTCCAATGACCAAAATACCCTTGGGCCAGAAATAATACTGAAAACATCCTAATCACATGGTTAGGCTCTAGGTCAAACAGTCCCTAAGGTTTCACTAGCAAAACATCAAAGATCTCAAGTCATGGCTAATTTTTTTTTTTAAATGATTAAAAATCTCCAAAATCAAAGCATGAATTAATGACAATAATTAAATGACTAAAATTATAACATTTAAAATTACTCTTAATTAGAAAACTACAAGTCTATCCACCTTAAAAGAATTCATCCTCAAAATCAAAACAAGGTAACACAGAAAAATCATGCAGTTCGACAATCATATGCGTCTGTCCAGAATCATGAATCTCAGAATCTCCGTCATGCTAGTGAGCAAGGCTACGATAATCACAAAGTCCTTGACTATGGTACATACCTCTAGAATTATGGTATTTAAATTTTCGCATTGCCGCATGCTTGGCAATAAAAACCTTAAATTCCACACCCAAGAAATACATCCATAAATCTGACTATATGTCCTCACTCTGCCTGCTAGCATGACCCTAGAGGATTCTAAAATCTCAAAATCGAGGCGACCTAGCCCATACGACTTATCTCAGAAGAAAATCACATCACAAGAACAAAATTTTATCAACCAATCAAGGAACAGATAGAATCGAATTTCAAACAGTTTATAAGGAAGCAAATGCAGAAATGAGATCAAAAGATTTCGAACCTGTACTCTGCCCTGCTGTTGCCTGACTGTCCTCAACTATCACGGCGAGAGCTCGCCCCTGCTGGCCTCCCCCAGCCTGCGGTACTCTGTCCCGGTCTGCCTGTCTGGCTGCATGAGCAACACAGTTCCTCATCTGGTGGTCTGGAGCTTCACAGTATAAACAAAGTCCAAGCTTCATCCTACCACTACCAAAAAGTCATATCAGCGACGAAATTAGCGACGCCGACTTAAAACGTCGCTAATATTTTTGGATTTAGCGACTCCAAAAGTATACGTCACAATACGTCACTGATAGCGACAAATATCGACATATTGCGACTACCTTTAGTGTAATAAAAACCAGCGTCGTTGATTTGTCGGAAAACGTCGCTAGTTTTATTAGTTCAGCGACGTTTAGCGTCGCAAAGATTAAGACGTCGCCGAATATTAAAGGAAGGCCGACGCTTTGCGACGTATTTACGGACGTTGCTAACTTCCGCTAAATAGGATTTCCTCGGTTCGACTTTTCATTTCTCCCTCTCCCCAAATTTTTTGTTCCCGCCCCTCTTCCCCGACCTCGATGACAGCCCGACCCTTCCCTCCGGCGCTGCTCATCCTCCTCCTCCACCGCGAGCCCCTTCTCCTCCCTCCGGCGAGCCCTTCTTCTCCTCCTCCTCCTCCACCGCGAGCCCCTTCTCCTCCTCCACCGCGAGATCCTCCTCCTCCTCCTCCTCCACCACCGCGAGGAGACTGAAGGTAAACCCTAACCCTAAATGAGGTGTTTTTCGTGTCCAAAATGGATACGGAGACACATTACGACCATGTGTTCACTGATACAGTGTGTTCGTGAGGTTTTGGACACTTTGTGTCAATTTGTTGGACACGTGGACACCCCCAAGCTTGCATATATATGCATTTCACCTCTGTACACTTAATCCCCTCCTCCTCCACCACCGAACTTGTCCTCCTCCTCCTCCTCCACCACCGCGAAAAGACTGAAGGTAAACCCTACCCTAATTGAGGTATTTTTCGTGTCCAAAATGGACACGGAGACACATTACGACCATGTGTTCACTGATACTGTGTGTTCGTGAGGTTTTGGACACTTTGTGTCCATTTGTTGGACACGTGGACACCCCCAAGCATGCATATATATGTATTTCACCTCTGTACACTTAATCCCCTACATACACTTGTGTATTTTTATTAATTTGGATTTGCATATTGGGTTTGGGTTTCGATATAGTGTTTGATACATTGTTTCACCTTGCAACATTCCTACACTTATTTTAGACAACAAGTATATGAACCAATTAGTCAACATCTATTTGTTGAAGTATGGTACTCCATTCTTCGTAAGTTCTAGCTATATATGTCTCAAGATCCAATACTCGAAAATCCCAAGAAGAAGAAGAAGAAAAGAATAAAATGACATCGTTCAACACCCTATGACAACTCTTTGTAGAATTGTGTTAAAGTGTGAGTTCTACAGTATGAGTTCTACAGTATGGTTCTCTTTGTAGAATAAAATGACATCGCTTAACCCTATCGATCCTCCATACAAGTCTTCCTTCATCTATTGTCTTAAAGTGTGAGTTCTACAGTATGGTTCTCTTTGTAGAATTGTGTCTTATTTTAGACAACAAGGGTTTTCTATTTTTATAGGTAACATGGCAACATGTGTAAGGGAACATATAGGTGTGTGTTTGTGTTTGAAAGGGAGTGTCACAAGAGTAAGGCGTGAGCATGTGTTAGTATTTTGAGCTGTGAGAGTGTTTGTTCTATTGAGGTTAGTACCAACTGGAAAGTTAGGTTAAAAGAACCTGGGAACTATGGTGTGGTTGTATACATCATGTATATGTATGTGTGTCTAGTGGGAGAAAGGGGAGGGTTAACTAGTACCAGGTATTTGGAGAGGAGGGAGAGTTTATACTAGTATATATAGACTAATATTCTAAAACTTGACTTATACAACTTAGAAATGGCTAGTTTGACCAAGTTGGACTAGTTTAGCTTAGAGTTGACTCGGTTGGACTATACATAATATATAGACTAATATCCTAAAACTTGACTTCTACAACTCAGCCTATATGAAATATTGTAGACACGGGTGATATACCGCCGCGATAATCTCTGACCACCGCACGCACAAACACGCGAAAGAAAAGTTAGCAATGCGAAAAGAAGATGACAGATAATCTATGACCATTTAACGTAAAATATCATGTGTACATATACTGCGGAAAGTGTAGACCGCATGAACTGACAATTGCATATCATTCACTACCTTGATGTATCTATCTTACAGAATTATGGAGCTGAATTACTATCTGCGGAATCGTACTTGGATGTACAACCGTCATCCTGATGACATGTGCGATGTACGAGATGAATTCATAGAGGGTGTATACCAGTTCCTGCAGTTTGCCAAGGCGTTCCCTCAGTACATGGACGGTACCAAAATTAAGTGTCCGTGTGTGAGATGTCGCAACTTGAAATATCATCCAGAAGTGGATGTCACGTATCATTTATACTCGAAGGATTTCACGCCGAATTACTATCAGTGGAGCGAGCACGGAGAACTTGTGTCTTTAGCATCGGAGTACGAGCCTTATGTGGATGTCCACAACAACGCTCCTTACGACGATGGGTTGGTGAACATGGTTTTCGACGCGGCCGGGCCTAGTTTCGATCCGGATGATCATGATGCACCTGAGGAGGCACCTAACCCCGATGCTGCACAGTTCATGGAGTTGCTAGAGAATGCAAGGACTCCATTATATCCTGGTTGTGAGGATTATTCACCGTTGGAGGTGGTTACAAGATTGTTGAGTATCAAGTCCGATTTTAACATGTCGCAAGATTGCTACAACCGTCTTATGGAGTTGCTTATAGAAATATTGTCTGAGGGTGCGAAGTTGCCTAAAGACTTCTACCAGTCTAAGAGGATGATTAGATCGCTCTGGATGGGATACGAAAAAATCGATGCCTGTCGCAACGGGTGCATGTTGTACTACAAAGACGACAAGGATGAAGACGCCTGCAGATTTTGTGGTGTCGATCGCTACAAGGCATGTGGTAGAGGAAAGTCTGTTGGTGCCAGGAAGCCTACCTCTTCGATGCACTACTTGCCGTTGACGCCGCGGTTGCAGCGGTTGTTTATGGTGAAGGAAACTGCAGAAAACATGAGTTGGCATAAGCGGAAACATACCGAAGGAGTGTTGGATCACCCATCTGATGGAGAAGCATGGAAGCACTTTGATCGAGAGTATCCAGATTTTGCTTCTGATCCGCGTAATGTCAGATTGGGTCTCTGCTCCGACGGTTTTACCCCATTTGGACTTTCGGGATCCCAGTATTCGTGTTGGCCTGTGATCGTCACCCCGTACAATCTACCGCCTTGGATGTGCATGAAGACTCCGTATATGTTTCTCACAGTTATTATCCCAGGTCCGAACAATCCGAAAAGAAACATCGATGTGTATTTACAGCCGTTGATTGATGAGTTGAATCAGCTGTGGGAAGTTGGTTCCAACACGTACGATGTATCTAGAAAACAAAATTTTCGGATGCGGGCAACACTTATGTGGACCATCAACGACTTTCCGGATATAAACTACATGCGTAGATATCAAGGCTACGAACCGTTTGTCCTAGCAACTCAGGCTCATCTCGTGTACTTCACAGCTTGTCCGAGACGGGGAGCAACGAAGTCTGACTGGTGGGCAGTATGCAAGACTAAAGCCAGAGATACTTTTGATGTTGACAAAAAAACTTACCAGGAGGACGAGCTACCTCTTGTAACCAATATTGTCGATGTGGACTCCACGGAAGTTACGCATTACACGACACATAATGTAGAAGATGTAGAATTATCCGAAGAGGAAGACGAAGCCGACGAAGGCGAAGATGAAAGTGAAGATGAGGAGGAAGAGGAAGATGAGGTCGAGGAAGACGAACAAGATGATTATTCTGAAGATGATTGAGAGAGATATACTTATCTGAACTTAGATGTTTCTTCTAGAATATATTATCTGGACTTAGATGTTTATTGTAGAATGTATCATTATATGTTGTCTTGGTTATTATCTTGTCTTTGTTGTACTTTTATATTTCTAGTCTCTATTATTTATTGTACTTTCATATTTCTAGTCTTTATTATTTGTTGTACTTTTATATTTCTAGTCTCTATTATTTGTTGTATTATCATATGCTGTTATCAGGTATGGCAGGTCGTCGCGGAGCGTTCCGAGGGAGACAACGAGGTCACTCTCCTCTGGTACTTCCTACAGGTACCGCTAGAGGACGGAGTTTTCCTTCGATACCTCATTCTGGTACCGGCTCTGGATCCTCGTCGCCGATTACTCCTCCATATCGGACAGTAGGTGGGCCTGCTGGGACGACGTCACGTGGCATATCTCCTGGGACGAGTAGTTCCAGGCCTGTTGAGAGTGCTCGTCCGTCTAGCGTTCCTACTGCTGATACGACGATGGAGACGGATGAGCAGATGGCGGAGGCTGCGGCGACGATCGAGGCGGCGGCACCGACGGCCGACCAGCACCATGCAGATGATGCGTGCGCACCTCCGGAGGAGAGGAGGACGGAGATCTGGGCCGACGGTACAAAGTAGGTGTTTTGGTTTATAATTTTTTTTCTTTCTGTTTTTATCATAAATTAACTTTTTCATGAATATAATATGTTTGTATAGATATCGTCCCCCAGAGGTACAGAGACGTCTAAGCCACATGCTGAGGCATAATTATGGTAGTGCTTGGATTAACTACTCTGATGCTCCGGACGAGAGGAAGGCCTTCTGGTCTGTGCGCTTCAAGGTTAAAATATATTTGCTTTTAACATGAATCGTATAATTTTTGTATATTATATATAACTGATAAATATTTGGTTTGCGCTCTTCTATGATATATTTTTCTATCCACCGCACCGGGCCGAGCAGATCGAAGGGATGTTTCCTGCCGTCGCTGTCAACCTGATCCGCGACTCTATCAATGATCAGAAGGATCGTGATCGTGCCGGAAAGCCGATCCAAGATTGGATCACCCCTGATCATTGGAATGCGATGAAGGCTCGATTCGAGGAGCCAAGGTACAAGGAGAAGTCGGAGAAGGCCAAGGCGGCTAGGCAACATGCCTCGAAGTGGTGCGGTGGGTCGATTCCGATGACGGAACATTTCCGTCGTCTGGTATGTCTTCCTCTTTTACAAATATTATTTTAATACAAAACGGATAAATTATTACTAAGATAATATATTTAATTACAGGTAAGGAAGGTCGGTAACGCCGACATGGTGACCGTCTTCCTGGCCACCCATCGTCGCGGCGGTGACCTTATTGACGAGAGGGCCGAGCAGACTTATGTAAGTATTACAATACGTTATCTTAATTTAATACTTCGTGTCAATTTTAATATAACTTAGTAAATATGATGCAAATAAATATTCATGTAGTTAGTAATAATAAGTAAATTAATTAGAAATTAGAAATAATAAGTACATTAATTAGAAATTAGTAATAATAAGTACATTAATTAGAAATTAGAAGTTAGTAATAATAAGTACTTTCTATGCCGAGTATCAGAGGCTGCGGGAACGGGCGGCTGCTAGTGCACCTGATGCAGGAGAGGTCGGTACTTCCTCGCAGCCCTCTCAAGCTCCGTCGGCGGACGAGCTGTAGATAGCCGCCGCTGGTGGACTCCGTAGGGATACGTACTACGGTACGGGATCCTATGGCGCCCTAGTTGCGACCCAGTCCTCTAGGACATCTCCTGCTAGTGTGCATGGTCCACAGCCGTCCCAGGAGTCTGCCCGAGTCCACCAGATGATGGAGTCTCTCCGTGACAACCTGCTACGACGGATCGAGGAGCAGTCTCAGCACCCTACGGAGGATCCTGCGCTGCTAGCACGATTGGATGCACTCGACCGCGGCATTATGGACCTCAGGGAGACGACTGAGAGGACAGAGCGCACCGTTGGAGGGTTAGAGCGCATGGTGACGGAGCTGCAGACAGGACAGGTGACCATGGCCGAGAGGATGAGATTGGCGCAGGAGTCGATGGTCCAGAGCAGTGATAGAATGTTATCTATCATGGATTCATACCACCAGCGACTTACAGCGTTGGAGCATGCTGGTCCTTCGGGTGCGCCTTCATCGTCATCGACTCCGCCGCCTCCACCGCCTTCTTTTTCGACACCGACTCCACCGACGTCACTGCCTCCTCCATCGGTGTCGATTTTACTTGAGGAGTATGAGTTGTTCTTATCCCTCCATCGGTGTCGATTTCACTTGTGTAGATTTGGATGTTTGGATCCTATTCTATTTGTTGGTTGTGTGTAGACTTTGGTTATTTGGTTGTAGACTTTGTTATTTGGTGTAGAATTGGTTATTTGGATACTTGGTTATTTGAATATTTGGTTAGTTGTTGTGTGATTGTTGTAAACTTGCTTATAGGGACTGAAATCTGTGTACAGTAAGAAATGGACATTCTGAGAACTGGACATTGTGTGATTGTTGTAGACTTGGTTATAGGGACTGAAACCTGTGTACAGTGAAAAATGTACATTCTGTGATTGTTTGGATCCTATCTACAGTGATAAATGGTTAGCTTTTTAAACTGCAGGAAGAAATGGACATTCTGTATTTTATTTTATTTTATTTTTTTTGCAGATTTAGCGACGTTTACCGACGTCCTCCGACGTAATTTTGCGTCGGTAAACGTCGGTAGATAAGCGATATTATCCAGGTTACCGACGTTTAGCGACGTCAATATATGTCGGAGGACGTCGGTAAACGTCGGTCAACGTCGCTAATCATCCCCAGGAATTTCCAGGATTTACTGACGTTTAGCGACTTTGATCATGTCACTAAACCACCGACGACTCGACGGTAATTCGTCGGTAAATTTACCGACGCGTAGCGACACTATATATTACGTCGCAAAGCCACCGATGACACGACGGTAGACGTCGGCATTATACCGACGTATAATTACGTCGGCAAACGTCGGTAATTGCGACGTTTGGCGACGTTTAGATGATCAACGACTAACATTTCTGCGACCAGCCAGAAACGTCGGTAATTTCGTCGCTAAATATTGTTAGCGACGAATATTGTCGTTTTAGCGACGTCTTTAGGCGTCGCTAAAACGACTTATTCTGGTAGTGTACAAACCTCCCGGGTGTGCCCCATCTTCTTGCAGAAGGCACACCGGATGGCCTGCCTCTTGCCTAGACCCTGCTGCTGGTCGTCACGTGCTGGTGCCTGATGTACTCTGTCCTGGCCTCTTCGGATTCCACGAGCGTGGCAATCCTTCAGCTAGTGGTCGGGCGCCCCACAGAATAGACACACACCCAACCTCGTCCTGCAAACCTCCCAGGTGTGCCCCAGCTGCCCGCAGAAACTGTACGGAATAGTCTGTCTCTGGTCCTGTCCCTGGTGCTGAACTGGGGTATCCTGAACTGTACCCGGTACAACCCTCTCAATTGCTGCCATCATCAGCCGATGGGAGTTCTCTATGCTCCGTCGAAACAGCTCTGTCTGAGCGCTCTGGTTCTGCAACATCTGCTGCAGAAGGGCCATCATCCCCTGAGTATCTGTCGGTAGCGAAGACGGCGGTGGAAGAGTCTCAGGAACAACTACGGACGGTCCCGCTGCTGGAGGTGGAAGACCTCCTGGAACTGCCGTCGCTACTCCCGCCTGAAGGGCAGGAACTGAGGCTGCTGATCTCTCGACTGCTAATCCCGCCGGAAGGGCAGGAACTGAGACTGCTACTCCCGTAGCCGAAAGTGGAGATACTACTGGATCGGATCTCGCTGGAACTGCACTACGTCCTGCTGCCTGGGAGCGGGTGATCGCCATCCTGAGGATGAATTGAACCCAAAGGATCAATATGGCACAAGATAAGATATTATCAAAGGAGGACAATTGAATTCAAATGCAAGAAGAGTTGTCATGGTAATCAAAAGATCAGAATTTTCCTAAAATGTGATTGAGTAACTCCTATCATATCCTAGATCCTATGTCCTAGTCGCAGGCTCATAATTAGTACTCTAAGTCGAGCACCATTACGAGATCGCACTAGTTGCGACACTGACCTGCATGGGCCACCACAAAAACGTGTCACGACCCGCACCCTGAAGAGGGGCACGAGCACGGGGTTACGTCCAGCCTACGCCGCAGAATCGGCGGTAGAACGCTGTATATAGGGTCTATAAATACTACGACTAAAACAGTTAAAGTACCTGTACAGTATATACTTTCCGAATGGAGGTGACATAGTAATACAGTCTCAATCACAAATATAAAACTAAGGTAGATAGCATGAAAGAGAAATATGATAGGTGAAAGCAGGAAATGAGTCCAAGATCCACATAAGTCCAGAGCTATACACAACAACCCAGAGTCACAGAAAAAATATATATAGTACTACAAACTGAAAGTACTAGCTGGCTCGCAGGCCAGGCAAACCTAACTAGTGCTAACTACTCAGGGAGTATAAAATCTAGTGGCCAAACTATCAGGCCACAACCCTGGCCTGAGTCTCCATCTGTCTCGATCCCATAATAGGTCGAGCAGCCTGTCTCAGAAACATCTGTAAAATTTGTCAACGGTATCCTGTCAGGAAAATGAGCAAGTACAAACACTAACAGTAGTTCCATATGAATTGACAAATTCTATAAGAGACAGTATAATGAAATACAAGACAAAGATATAGGGCAACTTGGGAACCATTCGAAAGCCGAGTTACAACCCTTAACCAAACAAGGACCGGGATTGTAACCCTTCTTTCAAACGGGACTTGGTCTCAAATCAAGGTACAGTATAAAGGCATATAGAGCATGTGAGTAAATGAAATCATAGTATGGTGAAAAAGTACAGAAAGTAGAGCTGAACTTAAAGTAAGATACGATAATAAATGTAAAATGTGATTTGAACTATTAGAGCGATATGTGATCGGCTAGGAAGTCATGGTAGGGTTATCCACTTGGCCCGACAATCCGCGGTGTCCTTAACGGAGAGTCATGCCGGCCAACCTGGATAACCTGGAAATGGGGTATCTGCTACATCCTACGTGAGGTGAGGGTGGTGCTAGCAAAATAGTGACAGGAGGCTTTGATCACATAACCCCTAATAATTCCCCCATCCCCGAATAGTATAATGGATCTGGACATGACACGTCATGACACGGGATTCTATAAGAGGGTAGCAAGTCCCCTTAGAAATCGGTGTCTATACCAATACATGGAAATAAAATCGAATATGTACCAATATACCATGGAAATCTAGGAACAACATCCCATGTCATGATCCAGCATATACTAGTCCGTGAACTATCGTGACTGGGAATCGAGTAAGACACTACAACTGAATCGGATATAGTAGATATTAAGACAATAAAAACTATCAGTGAATGTACTCGTCTGTGGTCCTGAGCTGATAAGGTGAACAGACGTTCAGAGTAATCACAGACCTAAAGATGAGATACTACAAGTCAAAATATGGTTTAATAATGAAAGAAAAGCTAATCTAGTCATGATATGCAAGTCGAAGTCAAACACTAGGTCAAACCAAGTCACACCAAGCTAAACTAGGTCACACTAGGTCAAACCAGGTCACTGGGAGTCAATCAAAGTCAAACTAGGTCAAACGGGGTCAAAGGTTGACTTACAGTTGACTTTTGGTCAACTGGTCAACCCTGGTCAACACTAGGTCAAACTAGTCTAATGTTGACCAACTGTTGACTTTCAGTCAACTGGTCAACTCTGGTTTGGTCTCGGTCAAATCTAGTCGCTTAAAGGCTAAGTTTGACACTCAGTTGACTTTTGTTGACTTTTGGTCAAAATGGTCAACCGAAGTCAAAACTAGTCTATGAGCACTACATTTGATCATTACCAACCCAGGGAACCAAGTTCTAACCATTCCTATAACTCTAAACTCAAATACCATATTTCTAGGTAAAACCTATATTATCCTTCCAAGGTAAATCCCGATACCTTGCACAATACCAAGGAAAACCCCGCTAATACCCAAGATACTAGCCTAGGCTCCTTAGGGTAGCTAGATACTATCCTATCTAAGGTTTACCTACCAAGAATATGGGTATCCTAGGTATCTAACCTATTTTAGGACATGAGCTAGTTTTACCCTTATTACCCTTACCCATATCATATCTCATTCTCACATCACTCTAGCACTCACATGTATCACACTCACTCACACACAATACTCATGATACCACACCCATATAGGCTTTCCTATAGGTTGTCCTATTAGTTTACACATAGGCTAACTTATAGGCTACTAACTATACTCATATAGTCTCACACTCACACTCACAAACTCATAAATACACATACACACAACTCACTAAAATGGACTGATATGGAGTAAAAGGGGACAGCCATGGGACAGTAGTATAGGGTGTGTTGGGACTAATTTGTGGGGCTATTAAAGGGTGTACATGGGCTGATTTGTGGGGTAAGTTAAGGCTGAAATAGGACAGCAATATGGAGTGTAAATGGGACTCAAATGGCTGTCAATATGACAGCCACATAGGTCTGAAATATGGGCAGTATATGGGGGTTGTATGGGCTGTTCAAAGGGTGCAATGGACAGCCATATATAGGCCAAAACTGTGGTGTAAATGGACAGCCACTTGGGCTTGTGTAGGACTATTGTGTAGGCCAAATAGTGGCTGTTACCAGGTGGTTTAGGGACAGTTCATAGCTGCTATTAGAGGACTGTTTTAGGATAGTCCAAGTGGGGTTTAATGGCTGAACCATGGGACTAATTTGGACAGGTTATAGAGTGGTTTAGGGGCTGTTATGGACAGCAAATAAGGGGGTTAATGGACTGTGTTAGGACTGGTTTTTGTGGGGGTTTAGGAGCTGTTGTTGGGGGCTAATTTGGGATGCAAATGACAGCCATGAATGGGTTTAAGGGGCTGCTAACATGGGATTGGGGACTGGAATGTGGCAGCAGTTGCTGCTGCTATGGGCAGCAGGGAATGGATGTTCCCCTCCCTCCTTAGCACCACTCACTACCCTCTCTAACACTCTCACACCAACTCTCAAACACCACACATACACACCTCTCTTCCACTCCAACACACACCCAAATGACTCCTCCCTTGGCCGACCACTATACCCCATCCAAACACAAAGTATCACACCACACACACCATAATATATATCCATATATATATATATATATATATATATATATATATATATATATATATATATATATATATATATATATATATATATATATATATATAAGCCATAATATATATACATATATATACACATAGAGAGAATAATATATATACCACCATATATATACACATATAGATTTATAATATGATACCATATGATACATAGGAAACACATCCCTAAACACACTTAAAATCTGGAATTAAAAGTTAGAACAACAATAAATCAATACACAAATAATCCACGAAATGGACACAAATGGGCACACAACCATGGGGGTCACTCCTATGGGTCAAAACCATCCTAATGCATGAGAAAAATGAGAAGGAGAAAGGGATTTATACCTCCCGGTGATTCGGATCGAAGAAAAAAGCTTCCCGATGCGCCACCGACACGTAGGAACTCCGAATGGACACGAACGAGCTCCGACTCCTCCCAAACTTGAGTAGCTTCCTCCTTGGCTTGAATGGAGAAGGAAGGAAGAAGATTGGGTGAGAAAATGGAAAGATTTGGTGGAGAAATTTCTAGGGTTTGCTCTCTAAAACAAATTGGGGAAGAACAAGAGAGAGAATGGAAGAAGAGATAATGATGAGTGACTAATCCTTATCCACCTAATGTGGCCGGCCATGGGGTCATTTTTGTCCTATTAGGGAATGCCCAAAAAGCCCCCTCTCTAATCTATTAGTTAATACATGAAAAGGGGTTCTAAGTCGGGCTAGTTTGGTCATTCCAACACACTAATCTAATTAATCCTAACCAAAATAAATTAGCCTAGTCATTAACTAAAATAATTAGCATGTGGGCCATGGCTAACTAGTGGGTGGGTCCACTAGAGTCAAAACTACCCCGGGTCCCCGTTTCAAGTCGGATTGAGCTGAAATTCGAACCCGACTTAAATAACCCCAAAATAATATTATAAATAAATAAATAATTTTCAAAATTATTCAAAAATGCAAAATGACAAAAATACTCCTATTCTTGAAAACTGGGGGTGACATCGGGCATGGCAAGATATGGATGGACAGCGCAAAGTTCCAGTCCGTACGGGAGTGGGAGGCTCCCACCAGGCCGACGGAGCTGCGATCGTTCCTTGGCTTGGCGAACTACTACCGGCGGTTCATCCGAGGATATTCCGCCATCGCAGCGCCTCTGACCGATCTGCTGCGGAAGGATCGGGCGCGGAGCTGGACGCCCCGATGCGATGAGGCATTCGAGGCACTGCAGCGGGCTGTGACGGAGGAGCCGGTCTTATCTCTACCGGACTACTCCAAGGCGTTCGAAGTGCACACGGACGCGTCCGACTTCGCCATCGGTGGGGTGTTGGTGCAGGAAGGGCACCCCATCGCGTTCGAGAGCCGCAAGCTGAATGACACTGAGCGGCGCTACACGGTGCAAGGGAAGGAGATTACTGCGATCGTGCATAGCTTGAGGACATGGCGACACTACCTTCTCGGCACCAAGTTCGTGGTCATGACGGACAATGTTGCCACGAGCTACTTCCAGTCCCAGAAGAAGCTATCTCCGAAGCAGGCGAGATGGCAAGATTTCCTAGCCGAGTTCAACATGGAGTTGCAGTACAAACATGGCAAGGAAAATCAGGTGGCCGATGCGCTTAGCAGGAAGGCCGAGCTCGCATCTGTGTGCTTGCTCAAGGGGGACATCCTGGACCGTGTTCGAGTGGGTATCATGGAGGACCCACTAACACTGGCCATAGTGAAGCTTGCCAAGGAGGGCAAGACGAGAAGGTTATGGCTGAAAGACGGACTTCTCTACACCAAGGGCGACAGGGTGGTCGTGCCTAGGTGGAGTGGCTTTGCGGAGAGAGCTGCTCAAGGAGTATCATGACACGAAGTGGGCTGGACATCCGGGGCAGAAGCGAACCTTGGCGCTGTTGGAGGCCGCATACTACTGGTCTCGCATGTGCGAGGATGTGGAGGACTATGTTCGCACTTGTCTTGTGTGCCAACAGGACAAGGTGGACCATCAGAAGCCCGGTGGCCTGCTGGAGCCTCTTCCCGTGCCGAGTCGGCCGTGGGAGAGCATATCGATGGACTTCATTTCTGCCCTGCCGAAAGTGGGGGCGCTTGGGTCCATTCTCGTGGTGGTGGACCGGTTCTTAAAGTACGCAACCTTCATTGCTGCTTCAACAGACTGCACAACAGAGGAGGTCGCACGACTGTTCATCAGCCACGTAGTAAAGTTCTGGGGTATCCCGGTCAACATTGTCAGCGACCGAGATCCCCGCTTCACGGAAAAGTTCTGGACGGAAGTGTTCAAAATCCTCGGGACGGACTTACACTTCTCGACCAGCTTCCACCCGCAGACGGACGGACAGACCGAGCGGGTCAACTCGCTACTCGAGGAGTACTTGCGGCACTTTGTGAGTGCCAACCAGAGGGATTGGGTACATCACCTCGACGTCGCTCAGTTCTGCTACAATCTTCAACGGAGCGAGTCATCGCACAGCAGCCCATTCGAGTTGGTGATGGGTCGCCAACCGCTTGCCCCGCACACGCTAAGTGCGGGGTCCTCGAGTAGAAGTCCCGCGGCCAACCAGTTCACTTCAGATTTCAAGGCAAAGGCGGATATTGCCAAGGCATTTCTGGAGAAGGCCGCGAGGAAGATGAAGAAGTGGGCCGACGCAAAGTGAAGGCCGGTCGAGTACAAAGAGCAGGACATGGTGCTGGTGAAGCTACAACCGCAACAGTTCAAGGTGTTCCGCAAGGTGCACAAAGGACTAATCCGGAAGTATGAAGGCCCCTTCCCCGTGCTCAAGAAGGTAGGAAAGGTGGCCTACAAGCTTGAACTCCCTGTCAAGCTGAAGATTCATCCAGTCTTCCATGCCAGTTGCTTGAAAGCCGTACCATGAAGACTTGGAGGATCCCCAGCGAGGAGTTCCGAAGCGACCGACGACGACCATGACGACTTCCTTCGACAAGGAGGTGGAAGCCGTGTTGGACAAGAGGACCATTCGGCGGCGAGGCGTGTCCCCGTATGTGGAGTACCTCATCCAATGGAAGGGCATGCCTTACGGCGAGTCTAGCTAGGAACGTGCTGATACGCTGCATCAGTTCGAAGCCGAGATCCAGACGTTTCTCAGCGAGCATGGTTGACGAAGGCGTCAACGCCTTAGGTGGGGGAGAATGTAACGTCCCAAATATTGCACCCCGCCCGAGGCCCAGTTGCATAATATTTTTACGGACCAAGGTTATGCGGGAAGCTTCCAGAACATTCTAGAAGATGGCGGAAGGCTCTAAAAGATAGTGGATCTCTCCGGAAGGCCCAAGATCGTTCTAGGAGGCCCAAGAAGCTTCTGGAAGGCCCTTGAAGTTTCCTTTTCTGTTGCTAGGGAATAATCCTGGAATATGTCATTCCAGTTATGGTAGAAAAGAATAATCCTTGGAATATTCCTTCCAGGACTTTCCTTGTAAAGCTCTATGAGCACTTATAAAAGTGGGAGGCTTTCATTTGTTCCTCACCACCTAAACTTGTAAGCTTTTCCATTCAATAAAGAAATCTTACGATTCTCCTCTTTGCTCCACTATTCTAATTTCCTTAACGATCTAGCTAAGTCGGGTTGGAAAGGCTTGCACGGGTCTTTGAGGGAAAAGACAGTGCGCCGCACGGGACGAAGTGCTAGCAAAAATATTAAGTCCGTGACAAGAAGCCCACTAGTGCAAAAGCACTCTAGGTGGATGTAGGTAATTACCAGAAATACTAAGATATCACCACATTTATGAAGTTTTGCTGTGAATGTTAGCTACAACTAGTAACACTTGATCAATGATAAGGAAAACCAAGACTAGAAGAAAGAAACAAAAAACCATCTATCGATTATTTTCTTAGTTCAAACTCACTCCATCCCTACCACTGTGTTTGGGAACATTTGTGGGGAGGGAGAGGAAAATTTGAGGGAAAGGAAAATGAAGGAGAGTAAAATGAAAGTAAAGTTAATTTTTCCTTCCTTTGTTTGGATGGACAAAAAGTAGGGGGAGGAAAAGTTTAAAAATAATTTTTTATTTGTTTATGGATATAGGTATAATTACTATTTCCTCCTTAGTATTCTCAAATGATGATTTAATATTAACTTTTTGAGGGGTGGTGGGGTAAATTCACTCAAATTTCTCTCATCTCTCTCCATTTTCCTCCCACATTTGGGAGGAAAAATTTTTGGTGGGACCCACCTACTTTTTCCTCTCAAATTTTTCTCTCCCATGTTCTCTCCCCCTTTCCAAACACCGTCATTTAAAATTTTTCTCTCACTTTTTCCTCAACTTTTTCTTTCCTCCCATTTTCCACCATTCCCAAACAGTACCTACATGTCCAACTTTGTCCAACTTTGTCGACAATCACAACCGGGAAAATAGTACCAAGCAGTTTGAGAATTCTCTGACCACAGTCAGAACTTACTCTGACACCATTTGCCCTGCAAACAAAACCTAGGGGATCATTCGACTTGCACGCTCTCGCCTCTCGGGAAAGGGAATTGAAGCACAGCAATGGTAGTAGCCACTTTCTTCAAACATGAATCGCTTAGAAAGATGTGCTTCTTTAATGAGATAATTGCCCCAGTCCTCAGAACCATATCGTGAGAAGATGCCACGAGCATCGAAGCCATCGACTTTTCTAGTCCTCTTCTTTCTGAGTATATACCAAAGAGATTACAACAAAATTAAGTTAATAGTGGAGCGCATAAATTTGGTAAAGGGCGGTAGTGGTATAAAGGGAACACCTTTTCCTGTGCCTCTCATTCATCAAGGTAGCATGAAGCTGCAGATGAGAAACATATATAACAAGTTTAATCATCAGAATGTATGAGAGACACAAAGAAACATATTCTTTCTGAACTTAGGATACAACTTTCTGTTGATATACGTGTTAAGTGTTATTGGACTTTCGTCCCACATTGCCTAGAATGATAGGAGAGGAGGCTAGCCTCTCCTATATATATATATGTAGTCTCTATTCCAATAATAAAATCACTTAAAATCTCTACATGGTATTAGAGCCTAAACTTGCTTAGAATACCGTCAGAGCCACCTTTTCCATACAAATCCTACCCCTAACCTCGCCCTCCCTTTCCCCCCTCCCCCCACGTCGACGCTGCCGCTGCAGCCGCTGCCACTGCTGCGCCGCTCCCGCTGCCGCTGCAGCCGCTGCGGCTGCTACTGCCGCTGCTGCTGCCGTGGGTGCCTCCGTAGGGCTCCTACTGTGTAGGTAAGCCTAAACTTGAGATTTATCTCATCTGTGTCACCTATGGTGTAGGTAATCCTAAACTTGAGATTTATTTCATCTGTGGCACCTACAGTGTAGGGAAGCCTAAAATCGTTCTTGAAGATTTATCTCATATGAGATTCTCAAGGAGATACCGATGATGCCTACATCTGATGAAACCAGACATATTCGGATTTAGGAGAGGACGACGAGGACAAGCGTGAGTCGTGGAGCAAGTGTGACGTGATCGAGAAGAAGCATCGATGGAGGCGATCCTCAAGAAGCTGGATGCTGACGATGTGGCGACGTTGATGAAGTTGATAAAGGTGTCGGCTGGTGATAGCACGACACGAGCGCCGCCAAAGTTGGAACTACCTGTAATGCCCCGTTCTGCACGATGCATTACGATGAGTCGTTGACTCGAAGAGTTGCGTTGACCCGATGAGGTATCGATGCGAATCGATGCAAGAGTTACGTTGGCCAAAGGTAAGCTTTGAGTCGGTTGGAATCTATGAATCGAATCGATGCAAAGGATAAGTCCCGTTTGAGCAAGTGCTGACTTTAGTTGATCTGGTGTGCAGGCTATGCTTTTACGCTGGACGATAAGAGGTCGGCATTTTGCCTTATGCAATGAAGTGTCCGCGAAATCAAATCGTGGCCTTGCAACGGATTGTGGCATGGGCGCGATAGGCCAAATCAACCGAGTAGTTCAAAGGAATGGCTAAGTCCGAGAGTTAGATATGCGACCAAGTTATGGAAGCGAGCCGCTTCAGCTCGGCGAAACGACAAGGCGTATCGGCTTAAGGTGGGTGGGTTCTTGACTCTCTCTTCCTATTCCTTCACGTCTAATAAAATATGTCATTGTATGCGTAAGATGTTATCGAGTTAGCGAGCATGGCTCGGCGACGAAAGGTCTAAGTATGTGTTGAACATTAAGGTAAAACATTGAACAATCGAACAATTGAAGCGACGTGCATCAAGTGTACGAGTCGCGGTAGGACGGTGATTCTAGAACATTGAAAGACAATATGAGAGGTGCATCATGTGCACGGCTCCGAGAACATTAAACACTAGGCGTAGAACATTGATTACGGCGCTGAGCGTGCCTTCGTGCACGGAAGCTATGAAATGACTGAGTAACTACGAAATTAGGCTATGAGAATAACTTACGAATGGTACGCGCTGAATATGAGTACGAGACGACTAAGCCGTTGGGCGTCGTGCATCAATATGGATGTGTTGGGGCATAACGCCGACGGAGCTCCCCATACGGATGGTGGATTATGTTTATGAGATGCGAATATGTTTATGGTGTGAGACTATGTTTATGGAACGTGAATATGTCCGGAACGAGATTATGTTTATGGAACGTAGGATTGGTTGGAATGTTATGTGTGTTTGCTATGACGCGTATTGCATGGTCAATGGACTCGGATGGCCCGTGCACGGGTGCGGCTTCCCTCGGACGGTTACGACCGGGGCACCGGGACCGTTCGGCCTAGGAGGGAATTATGTGTGGTATTTATGGTGCACATCATTCGGACGGATTGCGACCGTCCAGTGCTGTGATAAGCTACGATATCCGTAAGTTTGGGATCCTTCGGATACTGGGCTAGCAACCCGCATCGAAGTGATCGTAGGCTTACACATAAGAGATGCCAAGTCCATTACGGTGCAAAACACTGTGACCTTCATATAGTTAGGGCCGGTAGGCTGAGTTGAGAGTTGGGTGCAGGCGCAGGGCCTGCGACCCTTATGAATTGTCTAAGTTTATGATTGGAATGTTGCGTGAGTTATATGGTTTCATACGTAAGTTCTAACCAGGCTAAGGAAAATGGGACGAAGCTGAGCACGATCACTATGTTTATGTTCGTATTATGTCTAACTGTATCTGCCGCAGGGACACGGTATGGGACACATTTATGTAAAGTGCTATGTTTAAGTATTGCCATGAAACTGATCCTAAGGCTAAATAGAAAGGTCACCAATTAAGTTGCATGTTTCACTAAATGATTTAGTGTTTGGTTTGGGTGCGAGCGGGTCTTGATCAGTGCGAAGCGAGGACGAAAGCACTAATCCCCCACTAGTTTATGTGCAGGCTCAGGTTATGATCGGCTCGGGGCAGAGCTTGGCTTGGACGTGCCGAGGCATGGAGTCCTTGGTGTTCAAGAGGAGCTACCGCATAGGCGTTCGGACTTGCGACATGGAGATGTTCGGCCGAAGACTACTTGGTGGCTATAAAGAGGCATAATGTATGGAACAATGTAATCCTTTGTGAGCTAGAGAGATCATGAGCGTTGTAGCCAATTGGCATATATGTTGGGCTATTCAGAGCCTTTGTAATCTTCAATATGTTATCAATAAAAGAGATTCTTATGTTATACTTTGTTTCCTTCCGCTGCTTATGTTATGACTTTGAGATAATCACTATGTGAACCGTTATCTTGCCTTGTACGAGCGCAACTACAGGCTCGTGCGGCATTACGCTCCAGCGAGGACGATGATTCGGGTAAAATCTAGCGAGGACGAGCGATTTCCCAGATCGGGGTGTGACAAGTTGGTATCAGAGCGGTTCCATCCTTTGGACCATGCATGAATCTCTTTGACCCTCAGTTGCTTCGCTATCGAATTCAGTCGACTCTAAGTTATTTCCGCAACCGCATGGCTCATGGATCTGCTCGATGCTACATTGGATGTTCCATACAATAAGTCTATATTAAGTGCGTATGTCTGCCACAAGTATGTCATGACTATCACGCTATCTCCGGGTGAGAGTGTTGGTTGCACGAAGTGCAACGGGTTATGAGATTATGGTTTCCCGAAGTGCAAGAAAGTTGTGAGTCGCTGGTCGCACGAAGTGCAACGAATACGGTGATGTTGGTTGCATGAAGTGCAATGATATATGTGTTGTCGGTCGCACGAAATGCGAGAAGTATTGTGTTGTTGGTCGCACGAAGTGCGAGAAGTTATGTGTCGTCGGTCGCACGAAGTACGAGGAGTTACATATTGTTGGTCGCACGAAGTGCGAGGAGATATGTGTTGTTGGTTGCACGAAGTGCAACGGGTCGATATGTGAGGCGATGCGTGTTCTGTTGCTATGCGAACGGTTATGTGTTGTTGGTTGCATGGAGTGCAGCAAGTCGTGAATCGTTCGTTGCATCAGTGCAACGAGTCGACGTGGTAGGATACGTGTTGTAGGGCTATGCGGATGGATAGTGATATGTTGCACGGGATTGAGCAATGACCTTGAGTATCGAGAATGAGTTATTGCACGAGTTGCAACGAGTGAGATTGGAAGATCGCGGATGCGATAGTAACGAGTCAAGTTGGTCGGTAAGTCGAGTTGAGTAGGCGAACGTTTATGTTGACCGTATGTCGCGTTGAGATGTGAATAAGCGAATGTTGCGGGTGTGATCGATATGATCGCCAAGATACGGTTAGAGTGAATGCGTGTCAAACTTGAGCGAACGCTATAGCTGGGATCAGAAGGATCGCCATACGGGATAGTTGATGGAGGAATAGATGTCGGACCTATGCGGAATGTGATGTTGAGTAATGACTCGATTTCGAGTGGAATATGCAATACCACTTGTGCGAACAGTATGGTGAAGTATTGTATCGATAATGATAGGCTCGATTTCTGAGTGGTATATGGAATACCACTTAGCGATAGCTATGTTAAGCCGTTGGTGACTTGCAGTGGAATGCATCGATACGAATGTGTTGATTACGATAGGTTTCGTCGAGACGATTGTATCGTTACGATATGTTTGTCCTCAACGGACGGAGTAGTACCGAGACTTGAGTGGGAATGACTTGATAGGAGTCGATGCTAGTATGGCTTGATGAATTGAGTTGAGTGATTATGCGTGAAATCGTACCTATGGATGATACGTCGGATGACGATTCGTTAAGTGTAAGTCGAACGATAGGCCGAGCATAGCGAAGGAATGTTACGTTGATGTTACGTTGAGGAAATAGTCGACCCGGTCGGATTTATGTTGGGTTAGTATGAAGACTTCTTCGGAATGAGTCGAGTAGGTAGGAAGAAATCGTACGAACGAAATTGGGTTAGTGCGATGAATCGGTAGCACGATTTGGAAGTGTGAGTTAGGGATATGAGAATGAATATATGAATTGGAAATCGTATCTCGATGATGGTAGTTAGTTACAACGGAATGGATCTTGGTACGTGAGACTTGATTCGTATTCGAGTTCGGAAAATAACAGTGATTACAACGAATTGGAGCTTATGAGAAAGGAAGATGTTCAAGTTATGCATATCGACGATGGTATTGAGGCGTATCGAAGACGATATGCAATAACTCGGGGATACTCTGACCGAATGAACGAAAATTGTGTTGAGCATTATTGTTGGATGAATAAGATGCAAGTTATGGAAATTGGGATGATGTCGGTGGGAATGCTTCGAGAATTTGAGAGTGGATAGATATTACATGGATGAAAACGAAAGTGCTTAATTGTTTCGAGGACAACCACAATGTTGACATTCTTGTCTTATGCGAGTGCAACTCCAGCATCGCACATGCGTCACGCCAAATTAGGGCGATCGTTCCGCGTGAGCACTGGTATGGTGATTCATACAGTGGGGATGATCAAACTTACAAGGCGTGGCAAATTGGATTTAGACTTGTGGTTTGATGCGAACGTTGTTCGAGGATGATTTTGATGAGTATGGAATGTGTCAAACTATGATCACGAATAGGTAAACTCGAACTTGAGGCGAGTAGATGTCATACGACTGGCAAGGATAGTCGACGGTAATATATGAGTGATTCGAGTAGTAACGGCATGCAATGTGCATAAGTGATTCGAATAGTTAACGGCGCAACAGTTACGCGGGGATAGATAAACTATGGATTGGTGAATTATGTCAGAAAGGATAAAGGTCTCATAGGAATTGTCGGGAATTGATTTGGCTCCGCGATAGGATATAGCATGGTTCGTTGTAACTGTCCCTCGTTGATGATCTTCAATTATCGAGCGTAGTTTCGGGGCAGATGACCCTAGAAGACTTGACCGCCAAATCAAGTGAATGTTAAAGTCCCGTAGGATGACCCTAAAGAAGTCGCATAAGGAAATTTTGTCGAGGATGAAAGATGACGTAGCGCATGTTGAGGATAAGTCTAAGCGAATGAGTATCGTATTTCGGAAGTTAGCGAGTAGCCTTCGACTAGATCGATATGGTTAGAAAGTTTATGATCGATCGAATGGATACGCAGATAGACTTGGTTAGTCGATGATCGAGTATATGTTAAGGAACGTGCCTAGTATAGTGATACGGTAAGGCGATTGAAAAGGATTCTGCAATGCGCGAGAGCGACGAATGATAGAATGACCTTAAGAGTTGTGTCGTAAATCGGTTTGAGTAACGGTTAGGCTATGTGTGTTGAGCACACGATCTATGTTACAAAACGAACTAGTCGGGATTGATTCGAGAATTGAGTAAAGGATTCGTACTCGGTCAAGAATAATAGACGAGCGTATCGTAAGAGACCTTGGGTCGGAAAGATTGTTGCCGTTGAGCATCGTAGACTCAAGTTGACCTCTTGTGTCGGGAGAGATTAAGCACGATGTCTGGATAAGTTACCTAGCGGGGGTAGCCCCAGACGCGATGCGTAGGCAGTTCGAGAACGTGAGTCGTATTGGGATAATTGTCACGTCCCAGAACCAGAATACTGGAGAGCGGGGGAATGACTCAGCCAGCTACGTATTACGGGTAGATGAATACCGTATAATACGATCAATGCTGTCTAAAAGACAAGGGGGTGCATACTACATGAAAGTCTCACTATGGTCATTTCACATCTATTGTCTCAATCATTCAAATAAGAAACAGAAATAGAGAACATGTAAGATAAAGCAGTAAGGCGTCCCAAACGCTCAGTCAAAATGTTCTTGATATCTGGCTTTACAAAACATAGCCAGATGATGTAGCAAAGTGTACACAATTGTTATCAGCTGCAGTCTGACTTAATTACAATTATGTAAAAGTGAGTACAAGACAATCCGACTAACATGTCGGTGCCAAACGGCAAGGTATTAAGTAAATAACAAAACGAGTGGGGAAGTAAGGAACCCACTCGAGTCCTCCTGCGATCATCCCTCTAGTATTGACCATCTTGGAGGTGGAAGTAAGCTGAGTCCTCGGGAACCGGCTCTAAATCTGGCCATGCAAAACCAGAGAGGTTAGACCTCTAATAGCAAGTACCGCAAGGAAGCACGATATGAGGAATTAAAACCAGTAATAAGAGAATATGATAAGTAGATCTCTGCTTGCCACTGGGATTCACATAACATCACGACACTTCGAACCAACCTCCCAACCAAACAAGGACAGAAGTGGGCCCGTCATGCCCTGACATTCTGATCATCTCAGTTAGGTAACAGAGTAGGTACAACACACAAACAAATCAATTTAAACGGCCATGCAACTACTACGGCTTGCTACTGTGAGTTCTAAGTTATCCTGGAATTATGCAATAAAGGATTCCTCAGTTCTTACTATGTGCAAGTAAGGCTAGTCTATCCAATCAATCAATTGCGCCAATCATGTATTTAGACGAGTCCCAGCGGGACGCTCGTCGTTAGTATTCCATGTACAATTAAATAATATAAGCAGATACCGTTCCCTGCCCGTGTGGCAGATTTGCAGTACCTGTGGAAACCAGCCGGCCTGTCGGGTACTTAATAGTCCCAAGAGGGCCGCCATGTAAGAACTCGGGAATCCATTCTCTCCATGCGATCATTATTTTATTTAGCTTAATAGCCTCTATGTTAAGCGAAATCCCATGCCGTGGGCCATGGTCATTCAAATGAGTACTTCCATACAAGTACGATATGCCCAACTCTACAACGATACCCGTGCGGTTAGGTTGTAGGTCTTACATAGCGTAATGCAACAATCAAAACTAACCACGGAATAATCATGCCTTGACCATCAAGTACACATGCTGCTTTTGTAGAAAATAAATAAATAAATTGAAGCCTGCATATGTACCTGTATGTCAATATTCGGGATCGGCCAATCGATTATAATAGTTCATAGTTAATATGAACGTGTCTCATTCATTCAATTTAATAAGACGACTAGCCAGTCTCTTAGTTCCAACTAGGAACGCATGATCAATTATTAGTCAAGTAACAGTCGGGGTCAATTCGTGACAAGGCATGAAAGTCAAATTAGTATTAAGCATGGTCGAGTCTATAACTAGTATAAAATAGTTGGTAACATGTTCTTGAAGCCAAGAAAAAAGATCTACAACTTTCATGTTGGGAGTTGAAAGAAATTCTAGCCACAATTCAGTCAAAATAGGACATATAACAGTCAGAAACAACCAAAAATAGGCATATGCGGCCTATTCTGCGACATGCATGCGGACCAACTGCGACATGCGGCTCATGCGGCATATGCGGCCCAACTACGACACCATATGCGGCTCAACTGCGACATGCGGCCTATGCGGCCCAACCGCGACACCATATGCGGCTCAACTGCGACATGCGGCCTATGCGGCCCAACCGCGACATCTATGCGGCTCAACTGCGACATGCGGCCTATGCGGCCCAACTGCGACATCTATGCGGCTCAACTGCGACATGCGGCCTATGCGGCCCAACTGCGACATGCGGCCTATGCGGCCCAACTGCGACATGCGGCCTATGCGGCCAACTGCGGCATCTATGCGACTCAACTGCGACAAGCGGCCTCATGCGGCCCATTCGCGACACCATATGCTGCTACTGCGACATGTGCCTTATGCGGCTCATTCGCGACACCATATGCGGCTCAACTGCGACATGTGCCTCATGCTGCAGATGAATATAGAAACGAACAAAAATACCTTTGGCCATAACTTCCACAAAATAAATCGAAATCTAACTTTTCAAAAAGCCAAACTTTAGTAGAATTAAATTCTCTACAACATGGAACCACTTATTTTCGAAAACAACAATGTTTGATAGATCAAATCCCTAAAATTCATATGAAAACCAAAACTTAAAACTTAGATCTACACCCAACCATCCATGGAAATCAAGAACTTCAAGACCTAAACTTGTAGAGGAAGAGAAGATGAACAACATGGACTAAAAATAAATGGGAATGCATGAAATCCCTCATGGTGTGCAAGATGTACTTGCCTCTCACAAGTAGGTTAGGGTTTGGTGGAGGAGTAAATGTGAATGAATGAAGAGAGAGAAGGAAAGAAGAAGTTTTATATCAAGGTCAAGTGGATCTCCACCATTCATTCTCTCCACCAAATCCAAGCCATCCATTCCTTTCCATGTTGAACCAAACCACACCAAGTTGGCTTACCATGAACCGAAATGAACCAAGAGCCAAGAAAAAGCAGAAAATAAAATACAGAAAAATTAATAAGCGCAAAATTGAAGAATTTAAATACAGAACAAATGCATGATAAATATTGAATAAATACATTCAAGAAGTACACGTATAAAATACTTATTCAGGGAACGGGGAGTGACATCTCTACCCTCCTTAGAAAAATTCCGTCCTCGGAATTTTAGATCTAAGCAGGACAGAAATGTCAGAGCTAGACTAATCTAAGTACAAGTAATTGGAGCAAGAAATCGTTTTACGATGTCAACAGCAAGTAACATATCTATGTTTAACTATCGACGACACCAAGCAATTCTACTCATAAGGTGACAAGCATGAGGAGTTTAAGACAATCAAGGTATATAGAGAGAGATATACCTTGTAAGTCAAACAGGTGCGGATACCGTGATCGGATATCATCCTCACGTTCCCACGTTGACTTCCCTAAAGAGTGATGACCCCAAGCAACCCGAACAAGGCTAATTGTTCAGTTCTTGAGTATCTTCTCTCTTCGGTCCAAAATGGACACAGACTGTTCCTCGTAAGACAGGTTGGTACCAACAACCAGCTCAGAATGATCGAGGATATGGCTTGGGTCCGATACATACCTACGTAACTGAGATACATGAAATACGTCATGCACCTCTCGTAACGAAGGTGGAAGGGATAAACGATAAGCAACATCGCCTATCCTATCAAGGATAACGAATGGTCCTACGTATCGTGGACTCAACTTCCCGCGAACGCCAAATCTAATGACCCCACGGGTAGGTGACATCCGCAAGAACACGCGGTCCCCAACAGAAAACTCTAGCGGCCTACGATGCTGGTCCGCCCAATGACGATGCCGATCCTGCGTAACTCGAAGTCGCTCTCTAATTCCCTTAACCAATTCAACTGTCTGAACAATCATTTCTGGACCTAGCATCTTCCTCTCCCCGATATCATCCCATGCTAGTGGCGACCTACACTTCTTACCATATAGTGCTTCAAATGGCGCCATTTGGATACTGGCTTGATAACTGTTGTTGTATGAGAACTCAACTAAGTGCAGGTGGCTCTCCCAAGATCCTCCAAAATCCAGAGTGCAAGCTCGCAACATGTCTTCCAAAGTCTGAATTGTCCTTTCTGATTGCCCGTCCGTCTGTGGATGGTAAGTCGTGCTAAATCTTAACTTGGTGCCCAAACTATGATGTAAGCTCTTCCAGAAATGTGATGTGAAACGGGTATCTCTGTCTGACACAATACTGACAGGGACTCCATGCTGCCTGACTATTTGTTGCATATATAATTCTGCCAACTTTTCTGTAGATTGCCCTACTCTGAAAGGAAGAAAGTGTGCCACCTTTGTAAGCCGATCTACTATCACCCAAATAGCATCTTTACCACTTGGTGATCTCGGTAAACTGGTCACAAAGTCCATTGTGATGTGTTCCCACTTCCATTCCGGGATAGGAAGCGGTTGCAATAACCCAGCTGGCCTCTGCTGTTCTGCCTTCACTTGCTGACATACCAAGCAACGGAAAACAAATCTAGCTATCTCCCTCTTCATCCCGTTCCACCAGAAGTGTTGCTTGATATCTTGGTACATCTTGGTCCCTCCAGGGTGTATAGAATATTGAGAACTGTGAGCTTCTGTCATAACCTCCTGTCTGATATCTCCACTAGGCACACATAGGCGTGATCCAAACCTAAGCGAACCATCTTCGTGAATTTTCAACTCCTTCCTGAGTCCTGACTCACATTCTGCCCTAAGCTTCTGAATCCTTGGGTCCTGTGCCTGAGCTGCCTTGATCCTGTCTACTAAGTCGGATTGAACTTGTAGACTAGCCAGAACTCCTACATCACTAGGAAGTATAACTTCAATGCCCATCTCCTGAAGGTCTTCTAAGATATGCTTCTGTGTTGTCAACATAAATGTGCCGCCTCTCCTACTAAGAGCGTCTGCTACCACATTAGCCTTGCCTGGATGATACTGAAGCTCCACGTCATAATCCTTGATCAGCTCTAACCATCTTCTCTGTCTCATGTTCAGCTCCTTCTGAGTAAAGATGTACTTCAGACTTTTATGGTCTGTGTACATGTCCACTCGGTCACCATATAAGTAATGCCTCCACAGCTTCAAAGCAAATACTACTGCTGCCAACTCCAAGTCATGAGTTGGATAATTCTTCTCGTGGTCTCGAAGTTGCCTAGATGCGTATGCTATCACCTTCCCATGTTGCATTAGGACGCACCCAAGTCCTTTTCCTGACGCATCACAATATACTGTAAAATCTCCGGGTCCAACTGGCAATGTAAGAATAGGCGCTGATATCAACTTTTGCTTCAGATTCTCAAATGATGCCTGGCATTCTGCCGACCAGACGAATGGTACATCCTTCCGTGTCAAGCGGGTCATGGGTGCTGAAAGCCTTGCAAAGTCTGATACGAACCTTATGTAATATCCTGCCAATCCCAAGAAACTTCGCACATCAGCTACGGTCTTGGGTACTGGCCAACTCTCTACTGCTTCTACCTTCTTGGGATCCACTGCTACTCCAGCTCCTGATATGATGTGACCCAAAAATGAAATATGATCCGTCCAGAACTCACACTTGCTGAGCTTGGCATACAACTGGTTCTCTCTCAGAACCTGTAACACTTTCCTGAGGTGGTCTTCATACTCCTCTTCACTGGTAGAATATACGAGAATGTCGTCAAGAAACACAACGACAAACTGATCTAAGTATGGCATAAAGATGCGGTTCATCAAATCTATAAATATTGCTGGAGCATTGGTCAAACCAAACGGCATTACTAAGAATTCATAATGCCCATACTTCGACCTGAATGCTGTCTTGGGAATATCCTCCTTCCGAACCCTCACTTGATGATACCCTGAACGAAGATCTATCTTGGAGAAAACTCTAGCTTTGCTCAACTGATCAAACAAGTCGTCGATCCTGGGTAGTGGGTACTTGTTCTTTACTGTTGCCGCGTTAAGCTTCCTGTAGTCAATGCACAATCTGGATGACCCATCCTTCTTCCCCACAAGTACCACTGGTGCTGCCTATGGCGATATGCTAGCTTGGATGAACTTCTTCTCCTTCAGTTCCTCTATGTGCTGATATACCTTGGCCTGCTCTGAATCCGCCATTTTGTAAACTCGATCTGATATTGGTTTAGTTCCAGGTGCCAATTCTATACTGAACTCAATATCTCTAATCGGTGGTAGCCCTGGAAGTTCTTCAGGAAATACGTCTAGAAACTCTTCAACTACCTTCGGAACCTGAACTTCTTCCATTGCCGTTATTACTCCCTGCTCTTGCTGAGTCGCCACTGATCTGACTAAGGTGAACCGCTTCATGCCTGGAATATCAAAAGATACACTCCCTCTACGACAATCTATTGTCGCATGACTGTCTTTCAGCCAGTCCATGCCTAAGATAACGTCGAAATTTCCAACAGGAAATTCTATCAACTGGGCGGATAAGGAATGCCCGCAAACTACAATGCTACACGCTAGAATAACTCTACTAACTCCGACGAGCCCATTGCCAGTGAGTATATTCAACCTCCCTGGCAATGCCTCGAACTCCATTCCTAGCCGTGTCGTAAATTGTGCAGATATAAATGAGTGTGATGCTCCTGAATCAAACAATGCTACTGCGGGATATGAGGCGACGAGAATGTTACCTGCCACAACATCTCCAGATGCTAATGCCTCCTCCAAGGACAGAGTGAATGCCTGCCCTCGACCTCCTTGTTGGTTCCCATGTTGCGGCCTAGCCTGGTGCTGCTGCTGGCCCCTGCCTTGATGATGCTGGGGTGGTCTATGCTGGTGTTGCTGTATCGGCGGTCCCTGCTGCCGAAACATCTGAGCATGTAGGATCAACGGACGCTGGGCCAATGGTCTCACTGCCACTGCTGGTCCTCGATACTGACCTGCCCCTGGTGCTGGCAGAGCAGGAAACTATTGCATTAGTCCTCCTGACCTCGAATTCATGGGACAGGTAGTAACCCGATGATCTGGATTTCCACATATCAAACACTGCCCGTTCAATGTCCGACACACATCTCTAGTGTGCCCTACCTTCCCATAATAAGTACAGCCCGTTGGGGGTTGCTGGTTCTTCCTCTGTTGCTGCTGCTGCTGCCTGGGTGGTGGTGCTGGCCCTCGCATTGCCATATCGTGAATGCGAATGCCAAGGGATGGTGCTGTTGTTCGGGACGCTGCTCCCCCTCCTCCTTCAATCTGACTGTGGGATCTCTTCTGACCTCCAGTCCTTGCCGTGATCCTCTGAATGGTGATCTCATGCCTTCGGGTTGCCGTCAATACTTCATCAAAAGTCTGGTAGTTGTGCCCCTCTATCAATTGCAAGAGCTCAAGGTGAAACCCTTGCTGAAATCTCATAGCCCTCTGGCTCTCCGTTGCTACCATCTCTGGGGCGAACCTGCTCAATCTGCAGAACTCCGTTGTATAAGCATCTACCGTCTTGCCGGCCTGCTTGAGGTTGATAAACTTCTGTTGTAGCTCAAACTGCGCCACAACCCCATAGTACTTCGTCTTGAATCTTGCGGTAAAATCGTCCCAAGCAACAGGACGTCTGATGCCTACCTCTTCTGATTCCCACCAATCACGTGCGAGATCCTGAAGTAACAACTTCACTTGGTCCACACGTTCTTCTGCCGGCACCTTAGCTGCAGTCAAAATAGCCTCAATATCCTTAAGCCATGCATCTGCTGAGATGGCATCCTCCGTTCCTTCGAAACGGCGGGGGTTGAACTTGCAAAACCTGGCTGATGCTCCTGAATCTGTCCTCGCCCCTCTTTCCAAAGCCGTCTGCAATCCTTGATTGAGTAATACATTATGCTCTTGTAACTGAGCGTGCATGCGCTGCTGGGCTAACATCTGATGTTGCTGAGTAGCCATCATCCCTCTCATGATCTCCAGAAGGGCTGGTGTGTCCACTTCCACAGGGGTAGGTGGAACTGTTGGTGGTGGTGGAACCTCCGGATACTGCGATCCAGCTGCTGCTTCTACTATTACTTCTTCTTGGATAGTCTCTTGAGTTAGTACCGACCCTTGTTGCTGACCAACATGGTCAGGTTGTCCGTGTTGTCCTTGTTGTTGTTGTTGTCCAGTCCTGGCAGATACGGACGAAGTGCCCCTAAGAAAAGGAACAAAAGACAAATCAAACGATCGGACAGGAAAGATCAATGAAGTCAAAGGATACCGGAATGTCAAGCTAGAGTCGAGAGTAACGAATCATGAGATCAAGGGGGAACATGTGTGATTGAGACATCCTATAAATTAAAACACCCCACAAGTCTGAAATCAGACCTGCATGGGCCACCACTAAAACCTTGTCACGCCCCAGAACCAGAATACTGGAGAGCGGAGGAATGACTCAGCCAGCTACGTATTATGGGTAGATGAATACCGTATAATACGATCAATGCTGTCTAAAAGACAAGGGGGTGCATACTACATGAAAGTCTCACTATGGTCATTTCACATCTATTGTCTCAATCATTCAAATAAGAAACAGAAATAGAGAACATGTAAGATAAAGCAGTAAGGCGTCCCAAACGCTCAGTCAAAATGTTCTTGATATCTGGCTTTACAAAACAAAGCCAGATGATGTAGCAAAGTATACACAATTGTTATCAGCTGCAGTCTGACTTAATTACAATTATGTAAAAGTGAGTACAAGACAATCCGACTAACATGTCGGTGCCAAACGGCAAGGTATTAAGTAATAACAAAACGAGTGGGGAAGTAAGGAACCCACTCGAGTCCTCCTGCGATCATCCCTCTAGTATTGACCATCCTGGAGGTGGAAGTAAGCTGAGTCCTCGGGAACCGGCTCTAAATCTGGCCATGCAAAACCAGAGAGGTTAGACCTCTAATAGCAAGTACCGCAAGGAAGCACGATAAGAGGAATTAAAACCAGTAATAAGAGAATATGATAAGTAGATCTCTGCTTGCCACTGGGATTCACATAACATCACGACACTTCGAACCAACCTCCCAACCAAACAAGGACAGAAGTTGGCCCGTCATGCCCTGACATTCTGATCATCTCAGTTAGGTAACAGAGTAGGTACATCACACAAACAAATCAATTTAAACGACCATGCAACTACTACGGCTTGCTACTGTGAGTTCCAAGTTATCCTGGAATTATGCAATAAAGGATTCCTCAGTTCTTACTATGTGCAAGCAAGGCTAGTCTATCCAATCAATCAATTACGCCAATCATGTATTTAGACGAGTCCCAGCGGGACGCTCGTCGTTAGTATTCCATGTACAATTATATATTATAAGCAGATACCGCTCCCTGCCCGTGTGGCAGATTTTGCAGTACCTGTGGGAACCAGCCGGCCTGTCGGGTACTTAATAGTCCCAAGAGGGCCGCCATGTAAGAACTCGGGAATCCATTCTCTCCATGCGATCATTATTTTATTTATCTTAATAGCCTCCATGTTAAGCGAAATCTCATACCGTGGGTCATGGTCATTCAAATGAGTACTTCCGTACAAGTACGATATGCCCAACTCTACAACGATACCCGTGCGGTTAGGTTGTAGGTCTTACATAGCGTAATGCAACAATCAAAACTAACCACGGAATAATCATGCCTTGACCATCAAGTACACATGCTGCTTTTATAGAAAATAAATAAATAAATTGAAGCCTGCATGTGTGCCTGTATGTCAATATTCGGGATCGGCCAATCGATTACAATAGTTCATAGTTAATATGAACGTGTCTCATTCATTCAATTTAATAAGACGACTAACCAGTCTCTTAGTTCCAACTAGGAACGCATGATCAATTATTAGTCAAGTAACAGTCGGGGTCAATTCGTGACAAGGCATGAAAGTCAAATTAGTATTAAGCATGGTCGAGTCTATAACTAGTATAAAATAGTTGGTAACATATTCTTGAAGCCAAGAAAAAGATCTACAACTTTCATGTTGGGAGTTGAAAGAAATTCTAGCCACAATTCAGTCAAAATAGGACATATAACAGTCAGAAACAACCAAAAATAGGCATATGCGGCCTATTCTGCGACATGCATGCGGACCAACTACGACATGCGGCTCATGCGGCATATGCGGCCCAACTGCGACACCATATGCGGCTCAACTGCGACATGCGGCCTATGCGGCCCAACCGCGACATCTATGCGGCTCAACTGCGACATGCGGCCTATGCGGCCCAACTGCGACATCTATGCGGCTCAACTGCGACATGCGGCCTATGCGGCCCAACGGCGACATCTATGCGGCTCAACTGCGACATGCGGCCTATGCGGCCCAACTGCGACATCTATGCGGCTCAACTGCGACATGCGGACTCATGCGGCCCATTCGCGACACCATATGCGGCTACTGCGACATGTGCCTTATGCGGCTCATTCGCGACACCATATGCGGCTCAACTGCGACATGTGCCTCATGCTGCAGATGAATATAGAAACGAACAAAAATACCTTTGGCCATAACTTCCACAAAATAAATCGAAATCTAACTTTTCAAAAGCCAAACTTTAGTAGAATTAAATTCTCTACAACATGGAACCACTTATTTTCGAAAACAACAATGTTTGATAGATCAAAACCCTAAAATTCATATGAAAACTAAAACTTAAAACTTAGATCTACACCCAACCATCCATGGAAATCAAGAACTTCAAGACCTAAACTTGTAGAGGAAGAGAAGATGAACAACATGGACTAAAAATAAATGGTGATGCATAAAATCCCTCATGGTGTGCAAGATGTACTTGCCTCTCACAAGTGGGTTAGGGTTTGGTGGAGGAGTAAATGTGAATGAATGAAGAGAGAGAATGAAAGAAGAAGTTTTATATCAAGGTCAAGTGAATCTCCACCATTCATTCTCTCCACCAAATCCAAGCCATCCATTCCTTTCCATGTTGAACCAAACCACACTAAGTTGGTTTACCATGAACCGAAATGAACCAAGAGCCAAGAAAAAGCAGAAAATAAAATGCAGGAAAATTAATAAGCGCAAAATTGAAGAATTTAAATACAGAACAAAGGCATGATAAATATTGAATAAATACATTCAAGAAGTACACGTATAAAATACTTATTCAGGGAACGGGGAGTGACAATAATTGTGTGCGAGACTTAGTACGAATGGTAGGCAAAGGAATTCGAGACATGTTGGACTTAGTCCATGTCGTTGAGGCCAATGTTATGGGTGATTAGGTGAGAGACTTGAGTTATGTGAAAGATAGAAAACGGTTGGGCGAATAGGCACTGCAGAGACTTGTTGCGATCGGATGCGCAACGGCTTAATGCAATGCATGCGTTAGATGGCCATCAAGAAACTTATGAGATCGAAGTTATGGTTTGGATCAAGTTATATGCGAAGATGTTTGCGAGCAGGACTCTAGGAATATGTGCTAAGGTCTGACTAAGTCGAGTACGGAATGATTGGTGCTTGAGGGTGTAAGTTGAACTTGTTAGTTGTCCCGATATCCTACAACTGAGCTTGGCTGAAATGCATATATTGGTGGGACGCCTAAAATATGTGTATGATCCAAACTAAGTTGTATGATTCCAACGATAGTAGCACGAGATCGTGAAATGATCTAAGCGAGACACTTGGCTTAAGTGTTGGTTTCGGTTCGAGGACGAACCTTGTTTTGAGTGATATATTATGTAATGCCCCGCTCCGTACGGTGCATTACGATGAGTCGTTGACTCGAAGAGTTGCGTTGACCCGATGAGGTATCGATGCGAATCGATGCAAGAGTTACGTTGGCCAAAGGTAAGCTTTGAGTCGGTTGGAATCTATGAATCGAATCGATGCAAAGGATAAGTCCCGTTTGAGCAAGTGCTGACTTTAGTTGATCTGGTGTGCAGGCTATGCTTTTACGCTGGACGATAAGAGGTCGGCATTTTGCCTTATGCAATGAAGTGTCCGCGAAATCAAATCGTAGCCTTGCAACGGATTGTGGCATGGGCGCGATAGGCCAAATCAACCGAGTAGTTCAAAGGAATGGCTAAGTCCGAGAGTTAGCTATGCGACCAAGTTATGGAAGCGAGCCGCTTCAGCTCGGCGAAACGACAAGACGTATCGGCTTAAGGTAGGCGGGTTCTTGACTCTCTCTCCCTATTCCTTCACGTCTAATAAAATATGTCATTGTATGCGTAAGATGTTATCGAGTTAGCGAGCGTGGCTCGGCGACGAAAGGTCTAAGTATGTGTTGAACATTAAGGTAGAACATTGAACAATCGAACAATTGAAGCGACGTGCATCAAGTGTACGAGTCGCGGTAGGGCGGTGATGCTAGAACATTGAAAGACAATATGAGAGGTGCATCATGTGCACGGCTCCGAGAACATTGAACACTAGGCGTAGAACATTGATTACGGCGCTGAGCGTGCCTTCGTGTACGGAAGCTATGAAATGACTGAGTAACTACGGAATTAGGCTATGAGAATAACTTACGAATGGTACGCGCTGAATATGAGTACGAGACGACTAAGCCGTTGGGCGTCGTGCATCAATATGGATGTGTTGGGACATAACGTCGACGGAGCTCCCCATACGGATGGTGGATTATGTTTATGAGACGCGAATATGTTTATGGTGCGAGACTATGTTTATGGAACGTGAATATGTCCGGAACGAGATTATGTTTATGGAACGGAGGATTGGTTGGAATGTTATGTGTGTTTGCTATGGCGCGTATTGCATGATCAATGGACTCGGATGGCCCGTGCACGGGTGCGGCTTCCCTCGGACGGTTACGACCGGGGCACCGGGACAGTTCGACCTAGGAGGGAATTATATGTGGTATTTATGGTGCACATCATTCGGACGGATTGCGACCGTCCAGTGCTGTGATAAGCTATGATATCTGTAAGTTTGGAATCCTTCGAATACTGGGTTAGCAACCCGTATCGAAGTGATCGTAGGCTTACACATAAGAGATGCCAAGTCCATTACGGTGCGAAACACCGTGACCTTCATATAGTTAGGGCCGGTAGGCTGAGTTGAGAGTTGGGTGCAGGCGCAGGGCCTGCGACCCTTATGAATTGTCTAAGTTTATGATTGGAATGTTGCGTGAGTTATACGGTTTCATACGTAAGTTCTAACCAGTGCAGGCTAAGGAAAATGGGACGAAGATGAGCACGATCACTATGTTTATGTTCGTATTATGTCTAACTGTATCTGCCGCAGGGACACGGTATGGAACACATTTATGTAAAGTGCTATGTTTAAGTATTGCCATGAAACTGATCCTAAGGCTAAATAGAAAGATCACCAATTAAGTTGCATGTTTCACTAAATGATTTAGTGTTTGGTTTGGGTGCGAACGGGTCTTGATCAGTGCGAAGCGAGGACGAAAGCACTAATCCCCCACTAGTTTATGTGCAGGCTCAGGTTATGATCGGCTCGGGGCGGAGCTTGGCTTGGACGTGCCGAGGCAAGGAGTCCTTGGCGTTCAAGAGGAGCTACCGCATAGGCGTTCGGACTTACGACATGGAGATGTTCGGTCGAAGACTACTTGGTGGCTATAAAGAGACATAATGTATGGAACAATGTAATCCTTTGTGAGCTAGAGAGATCATGAGCGTTGTAGCCAATTGGCATATATGTTGGGCTATTCAGAGCCTTTGTAATCTTCAATATGTTATCAATAAAAGAGATTCTTATGTTATACTTTGTTTCCTTCCGCTGCTTATGTTATGACTTTGAGATAATCACTATGTGAACCGTTATCTTGCCTTGTACGAGCGCAACTCCAGACTCGTGCGACATCACGCCCCAGCGAGGACGATGATTCGGGTAAAATCTAGCGAGGACGAGCGATTTTTCGGATCCGGGCGTGACATTACCCTCCATAGATCTGAAGTTGGATGGACCAGCCACCTATCTGAGTTGGTCACGGCGGATGAGAAGAACCCTTGCAGGAAAGAACCTGGAGGGATTCTTGACGGACGAGAAGACAGAGCCGGAAGAGGGCTCGACAGGACGCGACGAGTGAAAATCCACTCATATGGTGATTTACATCTGGCTTCTCAATTCCTTAGTCCAATCTATTGCTACCACAGTAGATGGCATTGAGATGGTGAAAGACGTATGGAAGAAGTTGAGGAGAACCTATGATGGCGTGGAAAACAACCTACGGATCTTCCAGATAAAAGGGAAGATCGATGACACCGTACAAGGGGAGAAGACGGTGCAGGAGTACGCTACGGAGTTGGAGCGTCTCTGGATGGATTATGATCACTCCTTGAAACGGACAAGCTGCAGGACCCGAAGTGCAAGGAGAGACGTGTGTCTGCAGGAGAGGACGATAAAATTCCTCAAAGGACTGACTGCCGCATTTGCACAGAGGATAGCCTTACTCCTCGCCCAACCAGAGATCCCTAGTCTCGAGGAGGCTATCTCAGCCATGATCCAGGAGGAGACGCGGATCAGACTACAGACAGGGACAGGTGGTCCCCCCGAAGCAAAGTCAGCACTAGCAGCTGCTAGCTCGGGCGACACAGGATCCAAGGGAGAGCTCTGGCAACACAATCGGCAGTGCTACAACTGCGGGGAGATGGACCATCATCGATATGCTTGTACCAAACCACCTAAGGAGGGAGACTCAGGTGGTGGACGAGGACGAGGATATATTGGACGTGGACGTGGTCGAGGAGGCCGATGAGGCGGCCGATGAGGCTATCGGGAAAACTTGCTGGTGGCAAAAGGGAATGGAGGAGCTGGTGGCACCTTTACTGAGGAGGATCAGGCACTGCTGGAGAGAAAGCAGAGAGCGTCGACCGAAGGAGACAGGAGGAACGGATCAGAGGAGACATCCACCCCATTCTTCGGAGGCAACGCCGCTATGTATGCTCACCCATCAGAAGGTACTAACGAGTCACTCGCTCTTGCATCTATGTCTTCCCTTAAAACGTCAGACTGGATTATCGACTCAGGAGCATCTCGGCATGTGACCGGGAACGCTAGTGAGTTTTCTTCATACACTCACCTAGCACCAGCAGACACCATTCAGATTGCAGATGACACTTTCCAACCAGTGGTCGGTAAGGATACTGTTAATTGTACAGGTTCAGTAAGATTATTCAATGTGTTACATGCTCCATCCTTTCCAGTTAGTCTCTTGTATATTAGTTCTATAATTCTCCAACTAAAATGCACTGTTTCTTTTGATATTCCTAAGGTGATCTTCCAGGAGAAAGGGAGGGGACGAAGACTTGGGACTGGCACCTGGCATGAGGGACAGTGGTACCTAGATCGGGAAGGACTGGACTCAGCATTGATATCTATGGCAGAGAAGTCTGGAATGGGAGAGCTGCAGCAGAGGACTGAAGATACTTTGATACTTCATCATAGGAGGATGGAACATTCTTCTTTTGATACTCTAAGTAAGTTGTATCCAGAGATGTATGCAAAATCAAATAAACAGAAATTAGTATGTGATGCATGTGTCACGCCCCAGAACCAGAATGCTGGAGAGCGGGGGCAGACATAGCCAGCTACGTATAATGAAATGAGATCCACTCCACTATACGGTCACGGCTGTCTAGATATATGAGGGTTTATCTACAAGCCATCAGTCTCTTATGGTCAATAACAAGCCTAGTGTCTCAATCACAAGTAAGCAATTAAATGTTACAAGATGTAAGATCACCAAATATACAATAGTAAGGCATCCCAAACATTACATATTCAGCTGATCATGAAGCTAGTCGTTACAAAATGTGAGGACTAGTAAGAGTTTGGTCATACATGATCAACCCTAGGTTGCCAATCATGTTACAGCCCGTAGGCAGACAGTAAGTAAAGGTACAATACGAGCTAAACAGGTGCTCGTCGGCTAAATGCCTCAAAAGAATATTTTTACAATAAAGTGGGAGAGCAAAAAATAACCCACCCGTTGCCAGGATTCCTTCTAGTGGTCACCATCTGGCTGGAAAACCGGTAAATCCTCTGGAGCTGCTCCGGTATCTGGCCATACAAAACCAGCTGGGTCAGACCCCAGAAAGAGCAAGTGCCACAAAGGAGGCTTCACTTAGGAACTAAAACCAGCAATTAGCACAAGAATATAATTACATAATAAGAGACAGTAATTTAAGTAAAGCATGACAGGTGAATATAAAGGACAATCTTGTACCGAATCAATAAAAGACAGAACATATGGAAAACATAACAGGATGATATACGATGAGATAACCATGGGACTATTCAGATAACCAGGTTACAACCCCTAAACCAAACAAGGACCGGGGTTGTAACCCTTCGTCTGACAGAACTTGGAATTCTCACCATTTATCGGTAAAATAAGTATAAGCATTCTGGTCATCCAATAATCTGGAACAGGATCATGGCAAGACTAGACTGGTTAGACTCCATCCAATCATTTCACGGCCAAGCAAGAATTACGGCTTGATACTTTAACTAACTAGGGTTGTCACAAGCTTAGTTACTAACAAGATGCAGTGAGATTATTCCACAGCCACAAGCCCTGCAGACCATCCAGGCTATCCGGACGCAATTAGGGATTGAATTCAAGTGGGTACATCGTCCAGGAAACGCATGTACCCTTAGGTGACTTAGAGGGTGCAACACATGACAGTGTGCTGGAAATGTGCCCTACTCGACGGCAAGCTACAGATCCCAAGTGGGGCGCCCAGATAACGGGATTGCCTGTAGCTGGGAAATCTCTTCATGACTACTGTGTAATTCTAGTTATTGATCTTAGTCCATTTCAGTAGGTACTCCTGACCGTGGTACTCAGGAGTCCATGTCCTAGACATGATGCAAGACAGGACTGGTTTATTTGCACAAGCACAATCGTCCACGGTGTCCAGGTTATTCATACTTGTCAAGTCATGTCATGTCATGTTAGCCGTCGTAACAGCATATCAGGGTATATCATGTCAGGTTTTCTTGTCAGGAGTGCACCACGGCGGGCCACTTTCAGGTCATGTCATGTCCACTTGGTACTTGTCAAGAGTGCGCCTTAACAGGCCACTATCGTGTTCTATCCTTACATTATCATGAATGAGAGAAACTTGCATAAAATAACTAGTAACATGTTCTTGAAGCCAAGGAAAAGATCTACAACTTTCATGTTTTGAGTTTTTCAAGATTCTAGCTACAAAATAACTTAAACATGCAAAACAGCGAAATAGAGCAATTCCGGCGCATGGGATTCCTGCACAATCGGCGCATGAGATTCATGCACGAATCGGCGCATGGGATTCCTGCACAAATCGGCGCATGAGATTCCTGCACGAATCGGCGCATGAGATTCCTGCACGAATCGGCGTATGAGATTTCTGCACGAATCGGCGCATGAGATTCCTGCACGAATCGGCGCATGGGATTCCTGCGCAATCGGCGCATGAGATTCCTGCACGAATCAGCGCATGAGATTCCTGCACGAATCGGCGCATGAGATTCCTGCACGAATCGGCGCATAAGATTCCTGCACGAATCGGCGCATGAGATTCCTGCACGAATCGGCGCATGGGATTCCTGCACAAATTGGCGCATGAGAAACTCACGTTGCGTCTTCAGTACATGCGCGTAGGAAACCTATGCGCATGACGCGCTCGGAGTTAAGGGATGCGTTGCCGGAACTTCACGGCGCATGGCCTCCCGGCGCATGGCCTCCCGGGCGCATGAGGTTCATCGTCCCAAACAGCAAGTCAGCCATGAAAGTTCTGAAAACTTGTAATGGCCATAACTTCCTCATTCGGAGTCAAAATCAAGCGAAACAAAAGCCAAAACTGCATGAAATTAAATTCTCTACAACATGGAACCACTAGTTTTTGGAAATACCAAGTTTTTAGAGATCAAAACCAAGAAAACTAAACAAGAAGGAACTTAAAACTTAGATCTACAAAATATAACCATCAAAACCGAAAACTTCCAGTTCTAAAGAGACTTAGAATCTAGTAAGGAAAAGAATGGAACAATAAAACATGAGATCCATCATGAAGCAAGTTGCACTTGTCTAAGCTCTTCCTCTCTCTCTCCCTCCTGGTGGTTGAAGAAGTAATGGTGGAGAGTAAATGAAGAAGGAAATAATGATGAGAGAGAAAAAGAAGGGGTTATAAGTAAAGAGGGTGGTGGTAGGTAGGAGGGTTCACCTTTGGTTCATGATGAACCAAAGCAAACCAAACCAAGCCAAGCCGAACCAACCCAAGAATAAACCAATCAATGAAATGCTAGAATAATTCAAGCAGGGAGACATGCAATACGGGTCAAATTACGTATACGTATTCTAAATACGTAATACGAGATCTGGGTATTACAACTCTAACCACCTTAAAAGAATTCCGTCCTCGAAATTTAATTAAGAGGCTAGAGGGACAAGAACTATACTAATCACAGGCAAGCTATACTAAGCAATCAATCATGCAATCATGTATGTAAGCAAGGAAATCGAAGGCACGAGAAAGAGGGAAGATATCCAGATAGGAACCTCTCTGCCGGTTCTGGATCTGTGCTTGGACCTGGGCATACTGCTGGGATCTTTGTAGCTGGAAGGCGAGAGCCTGAGGCGGCAATGGCCTCGGAGGCTGGTATTGCTGCTGAAACACTTGGGCCTGAGGCGGCAATGGCCTCTGCAATGGATACTGCTGCGGCTGCTGGACTGGGGCTGGTCCCCTTACCGAGGGACTAGTCTGGGCCGAAGAGGAGGAACCAGCTCTATTCGGGCAGGACCCTATCATGTGGTCCGGTGCTCCACAAGCTAAACACAATCCCAGTGCTCTGCGACACTCCGAAACAACGTGTCCTGGCTTCCCACCATGAGTGCAGCCCATTGTGGAAGACTGCTTCTGCTTCTGTTGCTGAGGGACGTGATCGACGTCACTGAGGCTGCCTGCCTCGGAGTTCCAATTGTCAAGGCCCTGACTGCTGGGGCTGGTGCTGTCGACTGGGTCATCTGGCCGTGAGATCGCTTCCGACCTCCGGTCCTGTCAACTATTCTGTGGGAGGTATACTCGTGCCTCCTAGCTGCCCTCAACACTGCATCAAAAGTCTGATGCTCAAACTGTTCCACTGCCAACAAAATCTCGAGGTGGAGCCCTTGCTGGAACCGCTGGGCTCTGTCGAACTCGGTCGCCACCAGGGTGGGAGCAAACCGACTAAGCCTGGAAAACTCGGCCGCATACCCATCGACCGTTCTGCCTCCTTGCTTCAGATTGGTAAACTTGGTCTGAAGATCATACCGAGCCACCGCATCGAAGTACTTAGTCTGGAATCTCTCTCTGAATAGTGCCCATGGAATATGGGCCACTAATCCCACGGCCTGTGCTGCCCACCAGCTGCGGGCAAGATCCAATAACTGCAGACGCACCACAGCCACCTTCTCATCTTCCGGGGTCTTGGCTGCCTCTAGAATGACTTCAGTATCCTGGAGCCATGCATCAGCAGCAATAGCATCTTCGCTGCCATCGAAGAATGGAGGGTTCAGGCGCTTGAAACTGTTCGCTGCACTGTTCCTTGGATGAGTGCCTCTGTTCAAAGCATCTTCCACTGCCTGGTGCAAGGCATCTCCTCGCCGATCCTGGGAAGCTAACAATGTCCGGATGAGACCCACCAAAGTGCCATCATCAGGCTCTGCAGGCTGAACCGGCTGAACTGGTGGCTCGGGATCCCCGGTAGGCATGACTCGGGATGCTGCTCCTGAGTGCTGGGTCTGATCTTCTGGTTGCTGCTGGTCCACGGGAGGCGCTCCGTCTTGCTGATCGGTAGGATCAGGAACAATGCCGCTGAAGAAGACGACACAGGGAAACAATAAGGAAGGACCAGGACAGATCAACGATACAAGCACATGATCAAGGCAAGAATCCAGAGATTCAGAGGATATGAACGGAGATCAAGGACGAGTACTGATTGAGACATCTATCGGTAAACCCTCACATTTCTTGATTGACAAGACCTGCATGGGCCACCACTTAAACCATGTCACGCCTCAGAACCAGAATACTGGAGAGCGGGGGCAGACATAGCCAGCTACGTATAATGAAATGAGATCCACTCCACTATACGGTCACGGCTGTCTAGATATATGAGGGTTTATCTACAAGCCATCAGTCTCTTATGGTCAATAACAAGCCTAGTGTCTCAATCACAAGTAAACAATTAAATGTTACAAGATGTAAGATCACCAAATATACAATAGTAAGGTGTCCCAAACATTACATATTCAGCTGATCATGAAGCTAGTCGTTACAAAATGTGAGGACTAGCAAGAGTTTGGTCATACATGATCAACCCTAGGTTGCCAATCATGTTACAGCCCGTAGGCAGACAGTAAGTAAAGGTGCAATACGAGCTAAACAGGTACTCGTCGGCTAAATGTCTCAAAAGAATATTTTTACAATAAAGTGGGAGAGCCAAAATAATCCACTCGTTGCCAGGATTCCTTCTAGTGGTCACCATCTGGCTGAAAAACCGGTAAATCCTCTGGAGCTGCTCCGGTATCTGGCCATACAAAACCAGCTGGGTTAGACCCCAGAAAGAGCAAGTGCCACAAAGGAGGCTTCACTTAGGAACTAAAACCAGCAATTAGCACAAGAATATAATTACATAATAGAGACAGTAATTTAAGTAAAGCATGACAGGTGAATATAAAGGACAATCTTGTACCGAATCAATAAAGACAGAACATATGAAAAAGCATAACAGGATGATACGAT